>JAMXBB010000003.1:72059814-72296527 GCA_024138015.1 Lumnitzera littorea | reverse complement strand
CCAGGAAGAAATATATATATATCGGTACACAAAGGAATGGTGTATCAATACGAGTAACTTCGTTCTGTTTCCTTTCGGCAGCATTGATGATGAGATATTCGTTGCTTTTCAGGTTTTACATCTAATGGTACATCTATAGAATTAAAAGTTAAGAGGAGATTCTACCCAAAAAAAAAAAAAAAAAAGGTTAAGAGGAGAGTATAAGGTAGTTTTTATATACCAAAGTGGAATAAGCTACTTATGTAAGAGAGTTGGGGCCTTTGGTCAGTATAATGAGGTCTCGCTCTCGTCAACATTAAGAAAGTTTTAAAGAATTTCGAAAGCGACAACATCACTGGCGCTATCTATAAGTATGGCATCAGTTTCGTTTTCTAGTTAACTTACGTAACAAAAATGATACGAAATTAAGATATGGCTTAGGGGTTACTCCAAGAAGAAATGGAGATGGATTTTTTCACTCCAATAACTTCTAAAAATATAGACATATTTATTCTCCAAACTGTTACTGAAAAAATCATAAATAGAGATAATTTTAAGTTTTAATGACAGTTTAAAAGGTATGAATATAATCAATTTTTATTGAAAATAAAAGTATTCTTCGGATGTTTAGGAGTTTTATCCATACTAATCAATAGCTTTGTAAGTTAATTGGAATATACTCATATATATATATATATATATATATTTATAGAGAGAGAGAGAAAAGTTTTAGCGCTTGTTTGAATATTAGGACATCAATATATGTATAGTGAATACATCTCAATAAACGATTAATTATTAAGTGTAAATAGACCACATATACCTTTTAAGATTCATTATTAAGTCTCCTTAACTTTTAAAAATATACTCATAATTACTCGAATCATTGTTATTTATAGTCTTTTAATAATCATTTTGGAGTTTTTAACAAGCATATCAAAAAGTTCTAATAATGAGTAAACTCGCGATTTCAAAATTTAGAAAGATCTATATCCATATCAAACCGATATTTTTAAATATATTTGTAATTATCCAAACAATAATATCATTGATTTATATATCCATAGCCTGGTACTTCCAACGAGCTACCAATTGGATTGAAACTTAGAACTTTTCTTAAATCGCCATATCATGTTTCAACCTTCTCATTTGTTTCTCGTGTCTCTTCTTCATTTGTGGTTTTCTCGAATCTTTTCTCAATTTGCCGACTCCTCAATTCTCTTATCGATTTTGTTGATTTCTCATATTCTTATTATCAATTACGATAGCAATCACCACACAACAACTAATATATAAATCATTTCTACAATCAATACAAAAATTATTATGATTTATCAGATATGTATGTCACATCCTGTATACGAGACACGATTGTTTCACTACGTATTTATGCTATGGCATGAACATGTAAAAAATAACTACTAAAGATCAAGTTTATTTTCTTTTATTTTACATTTTTTCCAAAAATTACCACACTTATTAAATAATATCCAAATTTCTTAAAAAATAATCCTCAAGATTACGTAGCACCGCGTCTTTTAGATAAACAATTGTTTTAGTTTGAGGACGAGACATATGTAGCTGTATATCCCTTTTCTAATGATACGTGAAAAATAGGGTGCCGATCGTGCAGGTATATGTGAGTTATTTCCGGTTTTCTTTATTTATAGTGCATTATCTGTATAAAAAATAAATATATAAGAAAATATTAATAACATACCAAGGTTACCTAATATTCTTATATAGCATTTGATTATTAAAACTAAATAAGATAAGGAGATTACACAATACAAGTAAAAAAAATATAAGATAGTACAGTATTATTGTATCATATCTAATTTACACAGTATTGGATAAAAATTTTCATGATGTCCCTCATATGGTATACATGAGTATTGAACTCAATATCATATTTTGATATTTAAACCCTCAATATTTTCTACTATTTATTTATTTAGATTTTTATATTATTTAAAAAGTACAATTTTTAAATATTTTCTAATATATATAACCTCATTATTATTTAATATTTATTTGATTGCATTATTATCTTCAATACTTATGTTTTGTCAAGTAAAATCAACTTTTATACTATATTTTAGATAGCATAAATTTTGAGCATTTTTTATAATTTTTTAGATTTTTTTTCTCCAATAACTAAGCTGAAATTACAAATCAAATAATGGACAAAAAATTTTGTAGAACCAAGTTATCCAATCCTTTAGTTTATATCACAAACTAGGCAATATAGGTTTGTGAGAGGCTACCTCTCCTTCATCGTTTGCAATGTAATATCTCCTATAGGTATTTTTTTTGTTGTACAATTTTTGTACTATTGGACTAAACAAAAAATTTTGTCATATATTTGGATTTTAACTTTATTTAGTGATCAAACAAAAAATTGGGTTGATAAACTAAATAAAAGATCTAGATTTTATTCTATAATACTAAAGTATAAAAATAAAATTTACTAGATAAAAGTAAAAATATTTTGTATTCTCAAAATATCCCTCCATACTATAATATTGAGTTAGTTAATATTATTTTTATTAAATATTATAAAAAATTATTTATTTATAATATAAATAATTAATTTTTTAATAGCTAATAGATCTACAACTTTTTATTTAATATTATGTATAATTTGTTTAATTATATGAATTTAATAATTCATTCAAATCATATTTCAAATAATATAAAAATATATATTAAACAATATTGATGGTATAAATATCAAAATATAATAATGAGTTAAATATTTGCATATGTCAAATAAGGGATATTACAAAATTTTATAGTTAATACTATATAAACCAAATATGATATAATAAATTTATATTATTCAGTCCTCTTTATACTTATTATATCTATTTATTTTTATTTAATTCAGCTTTTGCGACCAAAACGTTACTATAGTCATCCACAACAGTGTATACTTTGATGGTCGTAAAGTTTAGTGCATCCTATTGTCTTAGCTTTCCACCTAGGTGTTCAAACTTTTGCTATTGTATAAGAAACCTTAATGTTAGATGATATCAAATATTAAAAAAGAAAATTCATTTTAAATTAATGAAAATATGTCTCACTTTTAGATTGTCATTTAGTGTGAGAACATGAAAATTTTAGAGTTCTTCAACATCAAAATCATTTTCTACCTTAAAACTCATCCCATGATTCATGTAATGGGCGAATACATAAATCACATATGCATAAAAAAATGTTCATCATATTAATATGATTATTAATGTACTTATAATCTCATAAATTGAATTAACAAAATAATGGCTGTGATTACTACTAACCTCAATTGCAAGGTTGTATAATCAGAAATTCAAAAACTCAAAGAACTTAGGATAAAACACCACCACCAACATCACAATTTCGATAACACTGCAAAGCAGCCGGACGCTTCTTTTATGCCACAAAGAAGAAGCTAAGCTCATGCATTCACAATTCAATTGCAATATATTAGTCAGATTCAATTCAATTTTACGATGGAATTGATTGGTTCAAGTAAAGTTCCTCCAAAATCCTGCACATTGATTAGCAAGGGCATTCAGTGACTAAGTATTAACAAGTTAGGAAGGACTGACCTATTTCATTACACTTAGGAAGTTCCAGAAGAAGGAATGAATGACTGCTATTAAGCATGAATAATCAAGGAAAACGCCCCAGACCTCAATCTAGAATATTATCGACTGCCAAGTCTCACATTAAGAATTGTCTCAAATGTGCTCCTTTTTGTCTCACAAAATGGATGATTAATTTTGAACCTTACATCTTACAAATCGCAGGCTCTGATTTATCGTGTCGCATCAGGCGTACACATGGCACATTTCTCTCATGGACGCTGGAATGGCCTGAAAATCATAAGTTTCCTTAATTATAAGACCTTGATCAAATAAAAAAGCCCCATGCTTAGTTTTGTCACCATTCACTACCTATAATAACTTAGTTCATTTTGGCACTGTATATATTTTTATCTAATTTTTATTTCATTCAAATAATTTCTCAACTTTAGGGGCACCTCATATTCTTTAAATCAATTCTGACTCTAAAACTCCAATTAATCAATTTTTCCAAAGTACTTCTATCTTTCACTCAATTTTCATTACAAATGAAATTAATTGATTCCAAATGGTTTGCTCTAAATTTGTTAGCATCTCCGATTCATGACCAATCCAATTGCCTCTCGGATTATGTGAGACCTCTAGCTCTCCTCCATGATGGTTATGCCATCTAATAATTCAGTTCATGCATGAATGCGTAATCACGAACTTAACCTTTTTTGTCTGCAGGAACTTAAACTTAATTAGCTCTTGCCAAGGTCATGGACTTCTGAATCGTTTATGCCGAATCAAGTAGCTTAGAATACGGAGTCCTTGATTAGGAGATGCACAAATCCCAACTCGGGTCGTTACTAGGATTCATAGATGCTTCGATTCATAGCCGATAACTAGCTTAATAACGATTCTGGAATGAGTCACGTTTCGTTGGCATCAAACATGATAGTCCACATACAAAATATGTAACAATCTCAGGACTAAAAATTGATTACACTGGTTTACTAGAAAAGAGACTCATGATGCTTGAATGTATTATTCCTTAAGAGTGGGTCATGTCTAATAACCTTTCGACTTAGGCTATTTTTCTAAACCCGTTTCCCTTGATTAGTGAGTATAGTCTGGACCAATACAGCAATGATCTCATACTTATGTTCTCTCCAAGAACTTACTCGACTACTGACATTTAATGTCGGTGATTCCTCACGAATGACCAACTCTACTCATATAAGAGTATCACATATCAATCTCATGGGACATTATTATAGATCAATGTTAGAGAGATACACATAACAATTTACGACAAAATACCTCTATGAATTAAGTCTCGATATTCTTCATTTGATGTCAAATTATAACTATTTCATTAGTAAGTTCCTAATTAATTAAAGATACCAAGAAAGAAAGTAAATGAAAATATCCATTTTCAAATATATAAAATAAAGAAATAAATATGATAAATAGATAGATAATATAAATGAAAACATAATGATATAAGTAAGATAAAGGAAAAAAAATACTTAAACTCGAATTATTTAACTACCATAAATAAAGCATGAAAATTCTACATGCTTTTATTGTTTTTTTTTTTTTTTTCCAATTAACCAGTTCGCAAGATCATATATTTGTAATTTCATGGTGGCACTTGCTACCTACTCAACGAGAATAATCTATTGATTCGGCACATCCAGAAAAGTTTCTGGACATGATCATCCATAAATGATTGCACCAGCATGAATGCCCGCACAAGCACACGTGTAAAGTAGAGCGTAACTAATGTTGGCGATTGGCTCCATTAAACCTGCATATATTTAGCCTCTATTTTACATACATCACGTGGCTCCTAGAAAAGACAAAGCTTCTTACCATTGCATGAAGATCCTTTTATGTTGCAAGCATACTCTATATCCTCGTGGGTGTGTTTGGGTCCATTTTCTTGGCAAAAGAAAAAGCGACTTCGTCCTTATTGATCATTCTGCTCGACAAACCCAATTCATATTGTTCTATGATCAATATAACTCCAAAATACGCCGCAGCCGACTTCCTTTCAGAATGAAAACTTCCTATCGATCTTGCTTGATGTTCCATCCATATCTTTATGGCGAAAAGATTCAGTGTATTACATGAAAATTTATATTCTAAGTAAATATTAATAAAATTTAGATATATTGATGTTTCATGTTGTACATGTATTGTTATATTTAAAAATTTTATTAATACTTATCTACTATTATACATATATATGGTGTATAATGATCAATTGAGCTTTTTTTATTTTCATGGTTCACATAATGCTGTGCAGGCCTGCTTGATGCATTTCGAAATTATATGAAATTACATGATCGACGGGAATATTAATTAGCAAGGAATTTTGTACCATTAGGTACTCTTCAAATCGAACCTAGCTGCTAGAGTGATAAAATTCCACATATTAATTGTTTTTATACATTTTAGTTATGAACGGAAAGTAATGCTCCATATGTAGTATCTTTATTAATCATGCATATTAGTTCTTTATTTAATATGGACATTATTAATTAGATTAGAAATGAGAAAGCCAATAACGATAGCTTGAGCTCCGATTTTTCTTGTGGTCGAAGAGTTCTATCGCAGCTTAATATCTGGTTACGTACACGATATTACCTCCAACAAGAAAAATATATGTCGCTATACAATGGATGATTGTATTATGGCGAGTTTCTTCGTTTTGTTTCCTTTCAGTTTCGGCAGCATTGATTATTTATATGTTGCTTTTCAGATGTTATATTCAATGGTACATTTTTATTTCCAAAGCGTGACTTCAGTCCAAAAGCTTATAAAAATTATGTATACATACTGTCTGAATTAAAATAAAAAGAATCATAAATACCGATTATTTTGAACTTTAGCCACGTTATGAAATATACGTGCAGATCAAAGTTTAAAGAAAAGTAAGCACACTTCAAAAGTTTAAGACATTTATAAATAGTAATGTGTGAGGGTTACATATATATATATATATATATATATATTTTCTATATATAAGTTTTAGTGCTTGATTGGGGTATTAAGATGTCAAGGTGAATATATGTCCCAAAAAAACTATTAGGTGCAAGTGGATCATATGATAAACTCTAAAGCCTTTTTGTTAACTTCCGACAACTTTTGAAAAAATATATATACATAGTCATTAAACTATGGCCATATATAGTCTTTCAATAATATTTTTGGGATTTTAACAATGATATGAGAATCATATACATATGTCAACATTTTCTTCTAAGGAGGCACCATTCGCTTTAAAAATTTAAGAGGTTCTATCTATATTTAATTGATAATTTTTTAGCGTATTTATGATTATGCCTAGATTAATTTATATATTATCACTTCCAACAAGTTAACTTTTCCTTAATCGCTCTAACTGGTTCCACCCTTCCCATATTGCTTGCATAACTCGCCACAGAAATATTTACGTTCCAACGTGACATTGAATACATGACATCCTATTAGTAGTCTAACCATCTCAAACTTAAACATACGCACATTATAATAAAACGGCATATGCAATTCAAACATTTAGGAAACCATTTCCTTTTCCATGAACACACTATTTATCAATTATTGGACTCCCCTCATAATTTTTTTTCTTTTTTGCTTGTGTATTATCCAATTTGTCGTTTTCTCGAATCTTTTCCCAATTTGTTGTTGATTTCTCATTATTGTTATCAATTTCAATAGTAACCACCATACAATTACTAATATATAAAACTCATATTTATAATCCTGCGGAAAATTTGTAACGATTTGCCATATACAATATGATTTAATATAAATCTCTATCATACAATACAATACAATATATATATATATATATATATACATGTGTGTATGCGCACGCGCGTGCGCGTAAACAAACAAATATTACTTGTTTGGTGTTGGCTCTTATTGAACAATTTATTTACACATACTAAATAAAATCATGTTTATATTAAGCAATTGTATTTCTAACTCATATAAAAGTCACTATGTAATATAGTCACTCATCTAAATTATTCATTTAACATAACTTACTCTGAATTATCTACTCTAGTTTATATTATTAACCTATAATCTATACAATAGGTAAATCATAAATGAAATAAAACATATTACGAAATTAACAAAAAGAAATAGTAAATGTATATTATATAGAAGGAAAAAAAAAAAAAGCGTTCACTATTTATAACAGTAAAAACATCTAGATTCCATGGTAGACAAACTCTCGTTCTCTCTTTAATAATCAAAAGATGAAATTCACTTGACGGCAAAATTGCACTTTTTTTTTTCTTTTTTGTTGTTGATTTTTGGGTATGTTCCTCTTCAGTTCGTGTATTTTTACATTATTGATTATTGACGGTCAAACCTAGGATATTGGGAGTTTCAGGCTAATAAGTGTGTTTTGGCTTGCAAAAGAAAGAAAAGTTAAGCTATAGGGATGTTAGAAAAACTTTAGCTTATTACTTCAATATTTAAGTAAGTATTGTTTAATATACAAGTAAGAAAGGAAATGAGAGAGTGCTCAAGAGACCCAAAGAGAATATCATAGGATTCTAAGTTGTATTTATAGATGTCAACCTATAACCATTATGGTTATTGCAGTTTGCACATTTGTCAAATGTGGAATTGAGTTGAGTTGGAGACTATTTCCTTATTCTTAGGGCTGTAAGGATAGTAAGGGATTACTAAAGTAGTAATAGTTGAACCATTCCTATACCCTATCTAAATTGGAATGTAAGAAAGCTTCAACCTTAGTACCCAAATTGACTATGAAGTTAACAAGTGTTGGTAACTCATTCTTGAGCTACTTCAGGTGGCCTTAAGCTTCTTTGACATGAGCATTCATCTTGTTCCAATAAGGTCTAACCTACTAATCTAGGTTAGAAAGACTTCAATGAGGTTAGCCATAGGCCTAAAGGGACCATATTGGCTCTAATGTGCTTATGGCTAAAAACTCCTATCAATAATGGCCCCCCAACTCTCCTTAATACACTATAGCAGGGTAAGTCTGATTTCACTAAGGGAAGGCTTTTACACAGCGGTGTGACTTTAGCTAAGTTTAACATAAGTAAGCCTTGAGCTAAATGGTGGTCCCTTGAACTCATTGTTCGAGCTAAGGGTCAATCTTCCAACCTCCTAACCATATGTACAACATTCCATCTTACCTTCATCAATTTTAGTCTTGAACTAGGGGCCCATAGGGTTTATAGTTTTTGGCTAAGCACTTTCATGTGTGTAAACTCCTAAAATTTTTTATCTAACTTTTCAAATAGACTGAACTATATTAGATAATTTAGGAGTTAACAAGGCTAATGAAAGTGAAAACCCTAAAAGAATTACTCAATCGCGTAAGGAACTTTTCTACTCTAAATATTTCTAAATGCTAAAGATTTCATTCAAAAGTGATAGAAATCTTAAAATGATCACCTTAAAGACATATGTGCACAAATTCATCATGATATACCCTAAAACCCTAAATTGATAATAAACTCCTCGTATTTTACCAAATCATTAGTAAAAGGTTAAAGACGACTTTCATTCATGCATATATGTTTTGAATCCTCAAGTAATTCTTTAGAAACTAAGATAATGAATCATAGATTACATTTATTTCTTAAATATATGATTAAGATAGTATTACATAGAGTTAGAGGTGTAGTTAAAGATTAAGCTAAATATAGTGAACCTTAATACTCTAATTAGTATTTTTCCTACTAATTATATTAAGTAGTTTACCAAATGATGTTTATAGGTTATAAATACTTAAAGTAAGCCTTCATCATCTACTCTTACTAATCAATTCACCAAATACTTCATTTCCTTAATTTCCCTTAATTACTACATTATGTATACAAAATTACACATGCTTAAAGAAAGTTAACCAAGTCAACACATGTTGATCAAGGTCAAAGGGTTGACCAAGTCAACACATGTTGACTAAAGTCAACAATTTGAAAAGTCAACAATTTGAAAAGTCAACAAAAGACACTAAGAGATAAAGAAAATATCTAATCTTATAATGATGGCTTTTCTTTCCTTTTCTTTTGGTTTTTCTTTTTTTTCCTCCCCTTCTTTAGTTGCCGTCCACTTATTCTTCATCTTGACCCCACCATTTGTTTTCTTCCATAATGAAAACAAGACAAAAGAAACAAAACAAAACAAAAAGGCCCCTCCATTGTTGTGAGCTTTTCTCCTCTATTTCACTTTCATCACTTCTCCTTTTGTCTCCTTAATTCCAACATAAGCAAAGGTATGTACTTAAGTTACTTTATGTTGTTTTATATTCTTCATTAATTAGGTAATTAGGTAAATTAGAGAAGTAGACTTATGTTAATTATGATCATGAAGAAGAGGGCATAAAGTCTTCATCTTTAATTGTAGAAAGTGAGGAACCATGAAGAAGAGAGAAGAAATACATGTGTATGTACTCTTAGATATGTGTACAAAAAGAAATACCAAAGGAATACTTGTATGAGAACCTTTATACATGAGTATTAACCATGTACATAACCTAAATTAGGACAATACCTAACTATACCTACTTATACTACACTAATTACACACTTAAAAACACAAAAGAATCGAATTAGGAAGCTTTTCTTAAGAAAAATATTAGGCATACGAAATTTTGTATAAAAATACGTATCTAACCGTATAGGTATATGAGTATGTATATACGTATAAATACGGTATAAGTCTAAGTAGATGTATAAGTATATATATGTATAACATATATGTACATAAGTATAAGGGAAGAAGTAAAATGTACATAAAACATGTACATATGACATAAGCATGAGGAGAGGCTTATGTAATCACATAATGAAGTAAGTGATAAGGTAAGCACATGATGACATAAGCCATGACATAAGCAAATGATAACATAAGTAATAACATAAGCAAATGATGATGTAAGCGATGACATAAGCATAGATTATAAAACGAGAAAATAAGAAGAGTATATATAATTAGATACCTAAATTAGTAAACCCTAATATACATTCTAAATTAGATTATACTTAATTAAGTATATGAATTAGTAATAGTAAAGTAAAATCCTCTAGGTATAAGGATTTAAGGGTTAACTAAATTATTAAGTATAAACAAAAGATATAAATATAAGTAACAAGAGTATATAAGTTTTCATAATTAGAAATTTCTATAAATTTAGTCTATATCGTAAAACATGGTCTTAACGTCCAAAATGGACATTACAGTGTGAATGTACGTTCGAAAACGATAAAAAACAACTATAAAGTCATAAATATCAGAAATAAAACGAAAAAGTTACATACAATTAATAATAAAGTCTAACCGGATAGAAGTTGATAGTAATTTAAGTAGAATTAGGCAACTAGATAATCAGAATTATTAGTTAATTTGATTACTTACTAGCATTATCATATCATAATGATCAGGTGATCTCGAGGTGAGCGAGGACCTCCCAATAGATTACTACAATTAGGGTGAGTCACTATGGCCGAGTGAGTATTTACTCTATAATTCCATGCTTAATTGTGATTGTAGATAGTGGACTTAAATATTGTTGTTAATTGACTACTGTGTGGGGATTGGGAAATGTTTGTGTATGTAATTGTACGTTATGTTGTGAATTTACCTTAAGTACAGAAAATGCATTGTTTATTTCATGGTAGTATAGAAAATGATTGTGTGTATTATTAGATGATCACAGCATAATTTGAACTTAATTATACTTGGCCTATAAAAAGAAACTAGGACATGCATTAACATGCATAGCATGGATATAATTCTGGCTATCACATCACACTAAGGTAAAGAGAGGCCATTCGGGGGTTGATATTATTAATTTATTGGTTCTGTACGATGTATTCGTACAAAATGACCTTACCCTAACCCGCGAGAACACTAGGCGTTAGAGGTACCAATCGCCTAGCTAAGAGTCAAGTCTAGAGGCCTTCGTTTAGGGGTGAGTGTGGACTACGGGAGCCTACTCACAATTATACTAGAACTTGGGTTTTATGAAAATAAAAGAATTATTTGATATAAGTATGGAACGTGGATTTCCGTAGTAAAGTAAGTTGTAGTATAATACTCGGATATGATTGGTGTCGTATAAACTCCAACCTTGACTTTAGAGGGCGTTAAATCTGAGTTACGTATATGAACTAGTTAATTATATGTATTGTTTGGCATTTTGGTTGATCATTCATTCATATGCATGAATATAATGTACTTATAACTTGCTTGTGGTGTGGTTGAGGGTTTTGCTCACTAAGCTTAGGCTTATACCCTTTTAGACTTATGTTGCAGGATAGCCTGTTCGTAGAGGCAGGATGGGGGATGCCACAGGTTAGCTTGGGGACTTGGGTAAGAGCGAACTATCCTATATATTGAGAGAGAACGGTTTATGTAGACTCTTACTCATGTACTTTTGTTTATCTTAGTATTATAGACTTAGATATACTTAATCACTGTATACTATAAGCTTTATAACTCAAATTTTATATAAATATGTTTGTGTGATGATATTATGTGAATCTGAATGTTCTTTGGGAACTAGTAGTTGTAGAGCCTTATATATTGTGTGAAGAGTTCTTAATTGGAAGGGTAACCAATCAGGGGTTCTTCGTATAGTACACAGCATCTACCATGACTAGGCCATCCTCAGTTCGTGACAACGTGCATGTCTAATAAGCTTATCACTAGCCTATTATTTGGTGTACTTAGCATTATAACTCATACCACTCTAACAGTTTGACACACGTACTATCAACCATGAATTTAACTTAGGTCATCAAATCATGTACGTTATTATTACGGCGGTTGAGATCATAAATACTTATTCCCGGATCTTGATGATTCGAGGATTTAAATTATTTCTCTCACAATTCTCCTCCATTTTTGCATTGCCCTTATTTTTAGTCTCCCTAAAAGGTTTTTGAACCTGCTCCTTCTTCATCACTTTCCCCCCAAAAAACCCTTAAAAAGCTCTAAATCTTAAATTTTCTTCTTCTTACTTCCGAATTTCCTTAAGATCATTTAACTTAAGTAAAATGTCAAAGAGCACTTAAAGCTCCAATTCTTCTCACTTAGTAGATCAAAGAGCAATTCTAACCTTGAATCCCATGGTAGCAAGCCCTCTATAGCAAGTTGTATCAAGTACAACAGAGAGTAAAGATCTATGGGAGTTTCTTTTAGGTCTTATTGAAGGGTAAAGAGACCTCATTCATCAACTCAAGAAGATAGATAAAATTCCATTGGTTCAATGTCCAGACAATGGAGAAGATCAACTTCCTAAGGAATATTTGTACTATATTCAAGATTTCAATATGATTTATCTCCAAATGGAGTTTCCAATACCTTCATCAATATGGAATTTGATAAATTTTATGACTACATCTAGTGTATTCCCATAATTTGAAAGAGGAAAGGCTCAAAATTCATGAGTGTGTTGCTTTATTAGTAGAATGGCAATTCAACTTTTTGATAAGTGCTTTGAGGTTAGTCTTTATACTCCTTTTTTTCTCAATTCCAATTATCATTTTTCTAGTATCATAGGCTATGTCCAAGCATGTTGACCCCAAATTAGTATAGGATAATGATTACTTCTAAAGAAATCTATGAGACCTTAGAGGTTAAGGCTACCGCTCCTTTTGCTTAGACCTTTTTTTACAATAAAATATAGAGAATTATGGTTTTATGTTTGTACCCAACCTAAAAGGAGAATCTAACTTAAGCTGGAGTCATCTATCTTCTAATAGAAGACTAAATGTTTAGTAGTGATGATGGGAATCAAGCAACTGAACCTTTGACTTAAGGTTAAACTCGAGGCCTTGAAGGACTGATGAAACAAATTCTAGTGTTCTAACTAACTCCTGTTGAGGCCGAGCTGATCCCTACATGCCGAGCCGAATAACTTCTCGTTTGTTAATAATCAAGTATCAACCTGAAATATGCTCTGCTAACAGTTCAATACTTTTACATGACTGCTTGGCCATAACCGTGCCAACCAATAGCTAGGTAGTATTGGTGCAAAGAACCTTAGAGCACATCTAAGCCCACATCTTCTTAAAAGGACCTCTAGGTCTGCTCAACACCTTTGCTTGGCAATCCTTATCCTAACCGTATAACTTGTCTGTTTCTAGCAAAAGCACCCCTAGTGATTGAATGCCATGTATTCAGTCCCACATGAAAGGATTCTACTATACCCATCATCAATTTCATTGAATTTTCATTTGTCCCCTTGTATTATTCCTTGTACTATTCCTTGTACATTACTTATTTAGGCAATACCTCTTTTTTTCCTTTTCATTTAGGGTAGGTTACCCTAACTTCTCGAGTATAAATACCCTTTATAATATGTAGCCACAATATCATCACAATCTAATATTGAATATACTTTACTCTTTCATGAGCATTGCTTTCTTTTTTTACTTACTTCATTTTTATCTTAACCCTTAAGTAAGGCTAAGTGTTAAGTACCCTCATTGAGTTAGCTCATGCATCATATCGAGTTCACTCTATGAGTCATCGGTAGTTCCTTAATGTATAATAACCTTGGAGGTTATTGGGGTTTTGCTTGTTTACTTCATTGTTTTGGACACATTCCCATCCTTATTTTCAAGCTTTTTGCAAGCTTAGACCTACCCTGATATAGTTACCTTATCTACTCTTGGTGTGACGTATCATCTTGGTATTGAGTAGAGTTTCATTTGGGTAAGTTGTGTTTTAAACTTTCTTATGAGTAGTGTTTGTCATAGTAGTATGTTTTAGTTGCTTAGAAGTTAGCTAAGAGTGTTTGAGTAAGTAGAAGGCGTAGTAGTTGCTATTGTTGTATACTCTATTATACTTTATTTCATGCTTATGAAAATACAACAAATTTCAATTGAGTTTATTGTCCTTCAAAATAGTTGTTGTACTCACAATTAGTTTGAAGTTTGGTGTAGGTAAGTGCATACACGGGTTGTTTGGTTTTAAAGGCAATGTACATTGTTTCTTGGGTTTTGAGTTTGTCATTACACTTTGTTGAGGGAATAACAGATTCAATTATTAATGATAGTATTGGAGATGACAATAATGGTGCAATCTACAATAGACAACAACCCTAAAACACTCCTAAAAGTATTGATAAGCGGCTTGATGAGATGACTAACTTGATAGCTGATTTAACCAGAGTGGTTCATGCATTAGCTTGTTAACTAGCTAAGGCCGTGCAGAATACTCTCCAAACTGCTTAACCAAAGTGGTACAGTTCTTATCTCGACAAGCTCGAGGTAGAGTAATAGAAGGATGGGTATAGAAGACAATCGACTTGGGTGAAGTAGATGAGGAAGATGAAGAAGAAGGGTATATTGAGGAGGAAGGGTAGGCTCGAGTACATTAAGCTATTAGGCATGTGAAACTTCAAATTCTAAGCTTCAATGGTTCTAGAAACGTTGATGACTATCTAGATTAAGAAGAGAAAGTAGAGTGTGTTTTCAATTATTACCAATACGAAGACTACGAAAAAGTAAAGATTGCTGCTATAAAGTTCTTAGGTTATATTGTGATGTGGTGAAAGAACTTCCAAATTACAAGGAGATGAGAAAGATATAAGGAAGTAAGCACTTGGCTTAAGATGAAGAGGATACATAGAAATAGATTCGTATTGGATACTTATTTGCAAGAAACTTTTTCTCAACTTCAAGAGTTGAGACAAAGAAGTCGACTTATTGATGAATATGTTTAGGAGTTCCAAATACTCATGATTTGGTGTGAAGTAGATGAACCATCAACTAGAATAGTATCCGAATTTTTCACTTGATTGAGAGGTGACAATTGAGATGTCATAGAGCTTCAACAATTTACTTTAGACGAGGCTATAAGAATAGCATAACAAATGGAAAGGTAGAGGAGGAATAGGCTGAGTCGACCTCCAATGAGTCAACTTATACAATTAAGTCAACCTATTCAAGAAAGTTACTAAGCTTAGCCATATGTCGAGCTAAGAAGAAGAACAAATGTTAGAGTTGAATAGAGGAGCTAACCAACTAATGGTGAAGTACTACCGAGAACTTATGAGAAGGGATAAGGATTTAGAAGGAAGACAAACCAAATCAAGTGCTTTAAGTACCAAGGGTTAGGGCACATAACTGCCTAGTGTCCGAACAGGGGAACTATGATTATCCAAGGAGATATTTCGAAAATTGATGTGGATAACACTGATGAGGTGCCTAAAGAGGAGGTTGCTCTTGAAAAGCATACCACCCAAGAAGATGATCTTATTGAAGAGGATGTGTTTGTTAAAGATCTGGATAAATTAACTTTAGTTGTCTGATGTGCTAATAGTATAAAACCCTTTACTGAGGAGGAGTAGAGAGAGAACCTATTCCACATTACTTGTAAGGTAAATGAGCAAGTTTGTGTGCTCATAATGGATAATAGGAGCTATACAAATGTTACATCTACTGACCTAGTTCAAAAGCTCAGATTGCCAACCATATCACATTTAAGGCCTTATAAACTACATTGGCTAAACAAAAGGAGAGCACTACACATCACTCAATAAGTGTCACTACTAATCTCTGTTAGGAATTATTTTGATGAAATTCTTTGTGGCATGTTACCCATGTATGCATCTTATGTGTTGTTAAGCTGACTATGGCTTTTTGACTAGAGGGTTATGCATGATGGGTTTAGGAACACATATGTGTTTGAGAAAGATGGGAGAAAGATTACCTTAAATCTTATGATGCTAAGCTAAGTTAGTAAGCTAAAAGCTAAACTTACTTAAGGACCTAAGAAGACTTTGATTTTGAATCAAGTAGAGCTCTAAGAAGCTATTAAAGCTGACTTGCTAACCTTTCTGTTGATCCAACCTTTCTAGGGAAAAGTGAACATATGAACTATTGAATTAAAGATTCTTTTGGCTGAAGACAAGGTGAGATGTGCATTGGGTTGTTGAAGCTTGTGCAACATGTAAGATGGCCAAATGTTAAACTAACTAAGGGAAGGCAATGCCCTTACTTGTCCAGACTAAACCTTGGTCTAGGCTGAGCATGGACTTTGTTCATAAATTGCTAAGAACTACCTAAGGCAAAGATTCTATGATTGTTATCATAGATAGATTCAGTAAGATAGCACACTTTATGCCCTGCTCCAAAAGTGACAATGCTTCGGTTATTACTTTTCTCTTTTTATAGGAAATTGTTCGTTTGTACAATATGTTGAGAAGTATGGTATCAAATGGGGATCTAAAGTTTTTAAGCCATTTCTGAAGGACTCTTTGGCAACGTATGGGGATTAATCCACCATTCGGTACTCTTTGTCATCTCTAAACCAATGGCCAAATAGAGGTAATCAACTACACTTTAGGATCACTGCTTTAAGTTGTAATGGGGAAGAACTTAGCTGATTGGAATGTTTGTTTACCTCTGGTGGAATTCACTTACAACCGCATGATGCATGACACCACCAAACAAACACCCTTTGAAGTCGTCTACGATTTCAATCTAGAGTTATCCCTTGAACATGCCCTAGTACCTATGCTTGAACAACAAAATCCTAATGCAAGAGCCTAAGCATAGTCTCTATAGTAAATCTATGAGAAGGTTACCTAGTAGATTGACTAAGTTGCCAAGAAGCTGAGAGAAAAGAGTAAAGGGAGAAAGTCAGCACAATTTCAACCTAGTGATTTGGTATGGCTATACTTGAACAAGGAGAGGTTTCTGAACAAAAGAAAGAGTAAGTTATCTATTAGAGATGAAGGTCCCCTTAGAGTACCTTAAAGGATCAACAACAATGCCCATCAACCAAACTTACCTAAGAATTATAGGATTTTTGATACCTTTAATATTGCTGACCTCAGTACTTATCGTCTTGAAGTAGAATTGAATGAAGACTAGCCAAATTTGATCCTAAATTTAAAACAACCTAGAGGGGATGATGGGAATCAAACAACTAAACCTTTGACCTGAGCCCAACCTTGAGGCCTTAAAGGACTAACGAAATAGATTCTAGTGCTTTAGCCAACTCTTGCCAAAGCGGAGTTGATCTTCAATGTCGACCAACTCTACATGCTAAGACGAGTAGCTTCTCATCTGTTAGTAATCAAGTATCAACCTAAAATATGCTGTGTTGATTGCATAATCCTCTCATACGATTACTCAACCATGGCTGTGCTAAATAGTAGCTCGATAATACTAGTGTCGAAAACCTTAGAGCACATTTAAACCCACATCTTCTCAAAAAGACCCTTAGGTCTACTTGACACCCTTGATATCCTGATTATATAACTTGTCTATTTTTGCTAAAAGTACCCTAAGTAACTAAATGCCATGTATCCAGTCTTACATGAAAGGATTTTGATAATCCTATTGTAAGACTCGTATCAGCGTAATTAAGTTTAATGGCCATTTTAGGGTGCTTGGGAAGGTAATCTAATTAGACTAAAACTTACGAAAGGCTTCATGATATTAGTCGAGTTTTCATAGACTCGAAATTTAAAAATATAATAAAATATTAAAAATATAACAAATATCCTATAAATTTACTATATTAGTATATTATCGGTAATGAGCGAATTAGGTCTAAAAAATTAACGAACACTTAAAGATAAATTGTAGGAAAAATATAATTAATATTGAACATAAATAATATATAAAAGACATGTATACACATGAGGTATAATTATTATATAAACATATATACCGATAATTATCATAAATACCCGAAAATGCTTAAATATCACTAATTAAACAAAGGAAAATATAAGGAAATTATTCAACAATATGCAAGACATGCAGAATTTTGTATGGTGTATAGTAATGAAACTAAGAGTGCTTGGGAATAGGAAACTCATTATGTGACACCTAACGTTTGCTTTACATATGGATTATGAAGATAGGGAAAAAGAAAATCAAAAGCATCACAAATGAGACATAAAAAATTTCCTCCTGATATCTGGAATAATTTTAGGCAATTGTAAACTAGGAAAAATTGGGGAGTGGAAGATAGAGAGAGAGAGAATGAAGGAAACAAAAGTTTGTAAATATAGAGCGAAACTGAGGTTTAGTACTTTCGTACAGAAGGTGATCAATTGGAAATAAAATAAGATAGTGGCTTGAAGGAGTGGTTGGTGACTAGACTGGCCAACAAACCCCCTTCCCCTAATGGTAGTCAAAGCTTCGCATTCTCGGTAAGTGATTGGTTTCCTTAATTTTAACAAAAAATTGGGAAAAATAGTAAACGAACTCCAAAATTTTTTAAATTTAGTTACTCCATGTAGTTGTACATGAGGAATTCAAAAATTCAATCAAATTTTCAAAATTTTGAGTGTATATATAAAGTACTTAAGAAAAAATCCCATACAACATTTTTCAATCAGTTTTTAAAGGACCAATTTATATAATTTCGACTTGAAATTTTGTGGTTACACTCCTAAGATGTTGAGTTTTAATGTTATGTGGTTGAATTGGTAAAATTAGGTCGTCGGATTTTAGGGAAATTTACGATCTTCCGCAACAATACGCCAAACGAATTGTTCTATAAGGGGCTTAATCAAGTCTTTATAAAAGTCATCTTGTAGTCTATATTTATCTATATGCAATAACTAAAAGTGGTTTAATATGAAATTGGAAAGGATGATTTTTAAGTGAAAGTGGGTATTTAGTGATTTAAGATTAGATTTTCTAAGTATTTACAGTTCGTTCACTTCATAGAATAGAACGAGTGAGAGAATGGAATTCGAATTCGAATTCGAATTTCTAAGGAATGGAATAAGGGTATAATACATATTACTTTGTTTAGTTAGATTTATAAGAAATTTAAGAATAGACATGTAATATAACTTTAATGACTAAATTATCATCAGTTCATTTTCTTTAGCAACTAATCCTAAAGTAATAGGGGCAGTGATTAGCAGCGGTGGTAGGCAATAGTGGTGGCGATAGCAATGGCGGTGGTGGTGGTAGTTGATAGTGGTAATAATAGCAATGGCTACGATGGTTACGGTAGTTGGTGGTTGTGATGTCAATAGTGGTGGCGGCGGTAATAGTGGTGGCGGCGGTAATAGTGGTGGCAAAGGTAGCAGCAACAGTTACAGTGATAGTGGCAATAGTGATAGTTAATGGAGGTGATGGTAGTAGTAGTGATAGCTATGGTGGTCGGCGACGATAGTAGTAGTGGTGGTGGTGGTAGTCAGTGGTAGTGGTGGTGGTGGTAGTAGTGGTAGTTGTCCATATTGCTTGATTTTAAGTAATAAGGATTCTTATGAAAACGTCATAATAAGGAATAAGGAAGGAATGAAATTTCAATTCCTCCTAAGTGAATGGGTTATTAGTGTACTAATTGATAGTATAATAAAGAAAGGAAGTGGATGATTGAAGTATTAGTTGATACTTACTATTTATGCAAGGTTTATACTTTTAGAAATGCAGGGCAAGTGGAGTATATATGAAGTAGTTAGATGCATTAGTAGCAATAAGGTCAAAAAGTGTGTCAAAAAATAAGTCATATTGTAATCTAGTGTAACTATTTTGAATACACTAAGAAAATTAAAATTGTTCTAAAGGGTAGCTTATATTTGGACTCTACCCTATTCCTTAAGACAAATTGTAAGTCAAGAACATTTTAAATAAGAATTTAATTTTAGACTAAGGGTTAGAAACTTCATCAAAAAATGAGTCAGAATGTTATCTAGTATTTAATATCCATAACTACACTAAGAGTTCTATAGTAAATCAACTAATGATTTGTATGTGAATTCTACACTTTTATTAGAGTTAGAATATGAGTCAAAAGACACTCGAACAATAGCTTGTACCATAAGATTGGGTCAGAACCTAAGTTAGAAATTAATTCCTAAAAGTAGATCGATAGAAGATGCAAAGTATAAGAGTAATTAGAATTTTGAAGATGGTTGGTATTAAATATTGGATCATTAGGAGTTGGAGAGTAGATCAGAAAGTCGCATGTCTAACACTTCTAAGAATTTACTAAAGCTAGAACTTTAGTCATAAACTACTGGGCAACAACTTGTATCAGGTCCAAACATTGATCATAATGTACTCTAGTTAATTACTATCTAATAAATATCTTAGAAAACTCACGTAACATAATTGAAAATATACTTAAATGTTCACAATGAACACATATGTTATATATTGGATGGAAACAAAAAGTGGCATATTAAATTTAGGAATAATAAAGGAAGATCTAAGCAATGTACGAAGATAATGAGCATCAATATCCGAGTAAGTAGGATTGGGGTTTTATTGCACTTTTAAGTATTGTTTAAAAATACTTAAAGACCTTAGTATATGTCTTGTTTGTGGTTGTAAGTTAGTTGCTTATATGTATGTAGCGTGTGTATTAGAAAACTGCTATGATATTTAAGTGCTAGATTGATGTGTTAATTGCTTAATAATATTACATGCTTTGAACTATTTGAATTTGATTGATCACTTTAAAAGCAATCTAACATAAACTTGGCTTAATTACTAATTGGACTTGCATCACAACCCACTAAAGGAAAACACTGTACAATGGCGTTTGCTTGGTCATACACTGCATCTAATTAAACTTGCTTGAAAACTCTAGTTGCTTGATGTTAGATATGTGCTACTATCTCCATCCCACTTATCGAAGAAGTTGTTGCTCATTCTCCTATAGTTGCTTTATAGGTTTCTAGCAGATTCACTAGTATTATTTCAAGCTCTTAAAGAATAGAGAATGGAGTCGAGAAGTGAGATTCAAGACTACCTTATTGAATTTTTATTTGGTTTATCGACTGTATTAACCTCTTGAAAAACTAATAGGGTTTCCTCAAGTGACCCCTAGTTTTCAACTAGTCAAATTTATTCTATGCCTTATAAGCCTACGGTTTTTAGTAAGATTTTAGTAGATACTTAATCTTTTCCTAACAATGTAGTTCTTAAGATTTCTATCAAATTCAAGGTTTCATTTTTGATATTGTTTATAAAACTTGATTTTTCTTTAGATATTTAATCTATAAAACTATTTTTAGTAGCTATCTTGAAAAATTACACCATAGGTTGATTCCTACCAAGTACTAAATGAGATGCTTCTAAGTAGTGGAGTGGTGAACACCTTATGTAAGCTATAGTTACATTAATGGCTAAGGTAGCTGTCTTCTAGTGTAGGTTAGTTTACATAGTAGGGTCGTTACAACTCTTTAGTTTAGGGCATAACACCTATCATCAATTTCTTTGAATTTTCATTTGTACACTTTTATTATTCCTTGTACATTACTTATTTAGGAAATACCCCTTTTTGGCCTCATTTAGGGTAGGCTACCCTAACTTCTTAGGTATAAATGTCCTTTGTAATATGTCGCTACATTATCATCACAATTCGACATTAAATATATTGAGAGACGTATACTAATACAACTAAACTTAGTAGATGATTTAAAGCGCTTGGAAAAATAACTTGATTCGGATAGAAACTTATAAAGGGCTTTGTGATATTAATCAAGGGGTAAATATTACCAAATAAATAACAAAAAATAAAAAAATTATAAAAAAAAAAAACCTTCAAGGCACTTGGAAACATAACTTTAGGCATGACAATGAATTTGGAGTGCATGAGGATAAGAAACCTATAGTGTTGACACCTAAATATGCTCCTTCACATGTGGTATAGAGGTGAAAAAAAAAAAATTGAAAGCCTCTTAAATAAAGTATAAAAATCATCTCCTGCTATCTAAAACAAAGGTTAAACAATTGTGAGATTAGAAAAAATTTGAGAGTTAGAAAATAAAGAGAGAGAACAAAGGAAACAAAATTTAGAAAATATAGAATAAATTTGGAATTTACAAGTACTCAAGGAAGATGAATAGTTAGAAGTGAAATGAGGTGATAGCTTGAAGGAGTAGCCAGCAGCAAGGTTGGCTAACATACCCTCCCCTTGCCACGGTGGTTAGAGCATTGGGTTTCCAATGAGTCGTGAATTATCTTTGATTTTTTAAAACATTAGGGAAAATAGCAAACAAATTTAAAAAATTTTAAAATTTGGCTTTATTAGGCATTTTTGTACGAGGTATTCAAATCTTCAATCATATTTTCAAAATTTTGAGTGTAGATATGAGGTCCTTAAGAAAAAGTCTCATGCAATAATTTTCAATCAAGTTTTTAAAAGACCAATTCATATAGTTTCGACTTGAAATTTTATTGATATACTCCTAAGATGTTACATTTTGATGTTGTGTGGTTGGATTTTCAAAATTAGGTCATCGGATTTTAGGAAATTTTATGATCTTCTAAAACAGTACGTTGGAAGTGTCATTTTACGAAAGGGAGCTTAACCAAATCTTTATAAAACTATAGTATAACCTATATTTACCTACATACAACAACTGAAAGTGGTTAATATGAGTTTGGAAAAGATGATTTTTTAATAAAAATAGGTATTTGGTGATTTAAGGTTAAATTTTAAATGTATTTTGTATACTTGTAAACTAATGGATAATATGATGAAAAAAGGAAGTAGATGATTGAAGTAGTAGTTGATACATACTACATGTGCAGGGTTTAGACTTCTGCAAATGCAAGGCAAGTAGAGTATAGGTGAATTAGTTAGACACATTAGTAATAATAGGGTCAGAAATTGCATTAGAAGGTAAGTGAAAATATTATTTGGTGTAAATATGTTAAGTACACTAAGAAAATTGAATTTGTACCAAAGAGTAGCTTGTATTTAAACTCTACCCTATTTCTTCAAATAAAATGTAAGTAAGAACTTCCTAAAATAGAATCTAATTTTGGATTGAGAGTCAGAAACGTTGTTAGAAACTGGTTTAGAATGTTGTCTAGTATTGAGTATACTTAACCACTCTAGGAGTTTGACAACAAATTAGCCAATGATTTGTGTGTAAATTCTATGCCCTTATTAGAGTTAGGACATGAGTTAGAAGTCACTTAGACAATAGCCATACCATAAGGCTAGGTCAAAACCTAAGTTAGAAACTTAGTTAAAAAGTAGTTCGATGAAAGACACTAAATATAAGAGTAGGTGAAAGTTTAAAGATAGTTGGTACTGAATATTGATCATTAGGGGTCAGAGAGTATATTAGAAAATTACCTGTTTATCACTTTTGAGAATTTACTAAAGTCGAAACTTTGGTAAAAAACTACTAAGTAGTAACTTGTATAAGGTTAAAAACATGGTCAAAATGTACACTACTTAATTATTATCTAATAAATATCATAGAAAACTTACCTAATACAATTGAAAACACACTTAAATGTTCATAATACAAACATATGTTATATATATTAGATGGAAACTAAAGATGTTATATTAAATTTAGGAATAATAAAGGAAGACGAGAGTGACATATGAGGAAAATGAGCATCAGTACCTAAGTAAGTAAGATCAATATTTCACCGTACTTTGAAGTGTTATTTAAGAATACTTAGAGACCTTAATATATGTCTTGTTTGTGGTTGTAAGTTAGTTACCTGTGCATATACAGCGTACGTGCTTGAATAAAGTTATGCTATTTAAGTGTTGGATTGATGTGTTGATTGTTTCATGATATTATATGCTTTAAACTATTTGAATTTGCTTGATCACCCCAAAAGCAATCTAACATAAACTCGATTTAATTACTAACTAGACTTGCATCGCAACCCACTAAGGGAAAATGACTAGGAAGTGTGGGCCAAACTCGAACCTCTTCGTTGAGAATAGTAGAAATGGTTCTCTCCCCACACTTTGTCGAACTAACAGATAGAAGAGGAAGTTGCGATTAAGTTGGGGTTTGTGGTTCAAAGGTAGTCTTGGGTGAAGTGTGTTTTCCATTGTACAAGCCTCGATTTGGTAACCAAATTTGCGAGTGTATGACGTTAAACTCCTCGTAAACCTATATTAAAGTGGGTGAAATTTCTTTGATCTCACAATAACCTATCAACGTCATGCAATGGCATTTAGTTAATCATACATTGCATATAATTAAACTTATTTAAAAACCCTAGTTGCTTTGTATCCAATGAGCTATTATCTCTGTCCCACTTACTGAGCAAGTTGTCGTTCATCCTTTCATAGTTGTTTTGCAAGTTTCTTAGTAGATTCAACAATACTACTTTAAGTCTTAGAAGATTAAAGAGTGGGGTTAAGGAGTAAGATTCAAGACTATCTGATTGGATTTCTATTTGGTTTATCAACTGTATTAACTTTTGGGAAAACTAATAGGGTTTCCTTAAGGTGACCTCTAGTTAGAAACTTTATCTTTTCCTAACAACGTCGTTGTTAAGATTTTTATAAAACGTAAGGTTTCATTTTTCTTACTATTTATAAAACTTGATTTTTCCTCAAATATTTAAGCTATAAAACTATTTTCAGTAACTATTTTCAATAACTATTTTGAAAAGTTATACCATAGGTTGATTCTTACTAGGTACTGAAAGAGACACTTCTAAATAGTGGAGTCGTGAACGCCTTGTGTAGACTATACCTACATTAGCGGCTAAGGCAACTAGCTTCTATCGTAGGTTGGTTTACATGACAAGGCTGTTACAACTCTCTTATTTAGGGCATAATAAATATTTTACTCTTTCACGAGCATTGCTCTCTATTTTTGCTTAATTACTTCACTTTTATCCTAACCCTTAAGAATGGCTAGGTAGTGAGTACCCTCACTAAGTTGGCTCATATGTCATATCGAGTTCACTTTATAAGTCCTTGGTAATTCCTTAGTGCATAATATCCTTGGAGATGATCGAGGTTTTACTTGTTTACTTCATTGTTTTCATGTACTCCCCTCCCCATTTTTAAGCTTTCTGTAAGCTTAGACTCACCTTAGTACAGTCGCCCTTGTTTGCTCTTGGCACAGTGTATCAAGTTAAGTCGATTAAGGATCTCAATTCCCCTACCAATTAGACCAAACCTACTAGAATGAACAACATCCAGGTTTTGTTAAGAAATGACAACCTACCATGTAGAAGATCAAAGAAAAGTATAACGATAAGTGGTTTGTGTGGGATGTTGAAGTAATAGTAGACTAGTTCCACATAATAGTTGATACCATCTTTGATGAAGAGAAAGGAGTAGAGGCCTAAGAAAGTGACATTCGAAGGGGTGATGCATGCAATGAGGTTAGTAGTAGGGAAGGAATAGTCATTAAAGGGTTAGATGTTGATGATTTTTATATGATGACCAATATGCTTAAAGAGGGGCCTAATCTGTTTGCCACAATTGATGAGCAAGAAGGTATGCTCTTGGACATTGCTGTAGTAAAGGTAGGCTTACTATGAGGAGACTTTGTCCATGACCTTTAAAGGGATGAATTTTCTCCTTACATATGCTTAACACAGCTTCTTATAAGTTTATGCTCATCCTTTACTTTTCGAGCTAATTTGTTTGTTTTTTTTATAGTAATTCTACTCAAGAATCCAAATTCCAAAGATCTCATTGGTATCTTGAAATCAGTTTAAGCTAATAAGAAGAATACTAGTAGAGTTGGTCATAAGAAATCTATCCTAACAAACAAAAATAATGAGATTGCACAAGCTAAGTTTGTTAAGGCCAAACTACTAAGGAAGTGACCTAATGTGGAGTTGCTTGCTCAACACATAGAATTTGGTAGTACCTTTCACCTTTATTTTCCACCAAGAACATTTTATAAAACTCTTGGACCCCCCAAATTTTGAGTACCTCACTTTCATGCAATTCAAGCAAAGGGGTAGAGAAGCCGACCAAAAGGCCGATAGAGGTTATGTTGCTGGTAATGTTGGTACCAAGTATAGACACCCAATTTTTGCCCTCTTTATTTTATTTTATTTTATATTTCCTCAATGAGTCCTAAATTAGGAAATAAAAGAAAATCCAAAAAAAATAAAGAAATTTAGAAAAAATGAGAATTTTACAAAAATACAAAAATAAGAAAAAGCACAAAAAAATAAGAAATTTGGAAAAATATAAAAAAATGGGGAATCTAGAAAGAAACCCAAAAAACAAGAAGTTTAGAAAATAAATTTTAAAAAATTTAGAAAAATTGAAAAATCACAAAAAATTGGAAAAAATTGAATAAAATAAAAGATTTTAAGGAATAACAATTTAATAGGATAGAATTTTAAATTTTAAAATCAATTTAGAAGTTGGACTGTTGAACCTAAGCTTAGATTTAAATCTAACCTAAGCTAAGCTAATTAATATGTGCAATTAAATTGCATATATAAACATGACACATGCTAATAGCCTAACAGATAAGCATATAAACTTTGGCATTGGGTTCGATTAGAGGTCTTATGTTCTAATCTTAGGAGGGGCATATAAGGTTTTTTCATTTTTTATCACATTAAGGACTACCACGTGTAAAGATTCGATTGTGCCATGTGTCCTGACATGTGGCATCATCGGATTGGATGACGAGCTGACATGGCGCTACGTGTTACATGATGATACATGGTAAGCTGGGATTGGTCAGGTTGGCTGACGTAGCGCCACGTCAGTACTTTTTTTCTCTTTCTCTAGTTTTCTCCTAATTTTCCTCTACTTTCCCGAGCTAGATCAACCCATCCCCTTTACTTTATAGCCAATTTTTGCACAAATTCGCTAAACATACACATAATTTCTTACACTAATCTTATTTACTGCATGGCCTACTATGAATTAGTATAAGAAACACGTCCATATTCAGTCATTGCGAGGATTAAATGAGTGTTGAAAATTAAAAAAAAAAAAAACTTAATTTTCGAGCATTCTCAATTAATCTGAATTCGAGCTTTCCTTGTTTTCTAAATTGCTTCATGTATAAAAGGGGTTCAATGGAGAATAGAAGGGCAAAGACATCACACACAAGCTATAGAATCAAGGCACAAACACACTCTCTCTCTTCCCAATCACTTTCTCTCTTTATCAAGCTCTCTCTCTATCTCTCTCTCTCTCTCTCTTATGCCCATCTCTACAGCCGAGCACCCTAAAATCACTCCCCATAGCTCAAACTTTCACCCACGACCACCCTTGACCACTATCATGCCCTCTAGCATCACCACTAAACCACCGTCGCTAAACCCTAACCAACGAACTCACTATTCTAAAACCATTAGCTCCACCTCTCATCAATCGAAGCTAGCTACCCTAACATGACCACCAACTCCGAGATTCCCTAGCCCAACACTTACTCAACACCTAGAAACCACCACCATGGTTGTTTGACATCTACTGCAACCTTCAACTCCGACCACCATTAAAAACACCTCAAAACACCAAGGCATTAAGCCTACCCCCCTTCCCCCCAAATCCTAATCTAATACACACAAATCCCCTTTCCTTCGCTCACTTTAGCCACAAGATCAGCCTGAATCGTACCTCATCGTGCTACTGAAGTGGAGTTTGAGTGACTTGGATTTAGCGCCTGAATCGACTTGACCACTTACAACCCAACCTACATGTCTAACCTAACCCTACGTGTCTAAAGACTCATTCTTGGTCCAATTCTCTTTTAGATTAATTGATTGATTTATTTATTTTTATAATGTAAATGTAATCAAATCAAAATAAAAAAAAGAATAAAGAATAAAAAACATAATAAGAAAAAAAAAAGAAAGAAAAAGAAAAAAAAAAGAAAAATAATTTTATTTAGTTATTTATTTTTTTAGTTTCATAAAAGTTAAAATAATGAGAATAATATAAAAAATATAAAAATAAAGTTAAAGTAAAGATAAATAAGTAAATAGTTAAAGAATAAAGATTCTTTTTAACACTTACAAATCAGGTTTTCCAAAATAAAAAATAATAATAATTGGATTATTTTTTAAAGTTAGGACCTTTAAGAATTTTCCAAAAAAAAAAGTAAATAAATATTCCAATTTGAACCTTTGTTTTTGAAATTTTTCTCAAATAAACCAAATTGAATTAAAGACGTAAATCCGGCGTATTTTCAAAATTAAAATAAAACTAACTCATTAAAGTTTTTTAAAAAAAAAAAAACTACATATATTTGATCCTAAATAATTAGTTTGTAAGCATCTATGGGGCAACGATAAAAATAAAAAAAATATAATTTTCCCTTTTCCTAGATTTTTTAAGAGTAATTAACAATCGAGTTTTTATGAAATTAAAAAGGTGATTTTTAAGATTAACGTTAAATATGGAAAGTTAGTGATACCTGTAAGGGTTTAAAATTACTACCCCCCGAATCTAGATCTTCGATTTTCAAAAGCTGTTTCAAAAAATCAATTTTATCGTAGACGAGTGGTTAAGTTACAACTCATCTACTCAATTGATTATAACTTAACTGTTTTTCCCGATTTTGGTTAGGTGGCGACTCTAATAGCATTTTTAAGATAAAAAAAAAATAACAGTTTTTTTTAAATCTTAATCAAAGTTTAGTATTAAATGCATAGAGTTTAATATTGATTAGTTTAAAAAAGATTTAATTTAAAAAGAACCGAGAGGATGAAAAACCAAGCTCAACAACTTAGCGACTTCATTAGGGACGTCAAGAGAGTTAGCCATTTAACTTTCCAAAATTAAATCTCTAAAAATCACCTTAGTGTAATGTATTTATTTTTTGTTCTTTGTTACTTGTATCATGATTGTACTAACATTTTTTGTAATTTTAGTTTTATGTATTTAATTGTTTTGATGGGGCAATTTATTTCTCGTACCATGAATACATGACAAATACAGTCGAACTTGGGCCGTCTTAGGTGTAGACACCTAATTTTTTCGCACCCCCCTCCCCTCCTTCCTTTTTATTAAAGAAAACTCAAAAAAATAAAGAAATTTAAAAAAGATAGGAATTCTAGAAAAGTACAAAAAAAAACGAAAAATAAGAAAACCCTAAAAATATGAAGTTTAGGAAAAAATACAAAAATTTTCAAAAAAAAATAAGAAAAGCATAAAAATTTTGAAATTTGGATAAAAAACACAAAAACTGAGAAATTTAGAAAATGGGAAAATTTGGAAAAAAGATATAAAATTGAACAATTACAAAAAATTAAAAATATAAAAGACTCTAGAAAATAACTTTTTATTAAGGTAGATTTTTTTTTTTTTTAATTTAGTTTAGAAGTTGGGTCGTTAAACTTGGGTTTAGATTTAAATCTAGCCCAAGTTGACCGTGTCCATATGTGCAACATATGGACAAGGCACTGGCTAACAACCTAATAGTTAAGCATATAGACTGAGCATTGGGTTTGAGTGTGAGGTCTTAGGATCGAATCTTCACAAGGGCAGGGAGGCCTTTTTTATTTTTTGTTAACTAACAAATTGCCACATGTTAGGGTCTCACTACACCACATGTCTTGATACGTAGCATAGTCGGATTGGACAACCTTGTTGACGTGGCGCCACATGGCACATTGTGATATGTTGGGTTGGCTGACGTAGCGCTACATCAGCACTTTCCCTCCCTTTCTCTCAATTTTCCCTCCTTTTCCCTTAATTTCCTCGACTTTCCCCAGCTAAGAACAAACATGACCCCTTTACTTTGGCCCTTGATTTTATACATTTTACTTGCTGCTGCACACCAATTAATGGTGTGATTTCATTCCCTACATGGCCTACTATGAATTAATACCAAGAACGCATCCGGTTTCGATCAAATCAGCATTCAAATCAAGCTCCAAAAAGTTAAAAAAAAAAAAACTGAAAATCTGGAATTCGTATTCAATCTGATTTAAGCTTTCCTTAGTTTCTAGGTTGAATTCGACTATCAATTGGAGCTTATGGAACACAAACAACCATCCACAACCTTGTAAGAACACTTCTAAGCCTTCTCTCTCTCTCGCAATCTCTTTCTCTCTCTACTTGTGGTCATACTCTCTCTCTCTAACCTATAGCCATGCTTGAAGGAATTTGAGCAATTCTAACCACCGTCGTAAGTCCCCTACGATGCGAGCTCCTCAACCTAGCTCCCTCTACTCACCGTTGTAACTCGAAGCTCCTCCACTACCACCATACCCTCGATCACGGCCGTGAACAGTTGAAGACAGTGGCCATCCACCTTCGTATCACACCTATGACTAGTTGAAGACAACAACCATCACCTCCGTATCACGCCTGTGATCAGCTGAAGCCCCCCGATCACTCCTATGACCCGTTCTAGGCGATTGCTTCAATTGACCCGATCCAATCCACGATTGACTTGTCCGACCCGCTCCAAGTTCAACCTATGCGCCCAACTCATCCAAAGTCTTTTTTTTTTTTTTTTTAATTTTCTTTACTTGATTATTTAGTTGTTGTTGTTGTTTTTTTTATTTATTTATCATCAATTGAAATGTAATAATAACAAAGAAAAAAGAAAAAGAAAAAAAAAGATAAGATAAGATAAGGTAGTTATTTTATTTATTTATAGTCTAATAGATAAAAATAAAAATAAATAGATAAATAAGAAAATAAGTTAGCGAATAAAAATTATTTTTAACACTTAAAAAAATCAAGTTTTAAAAAATAAACAAAAAATAAATTAACCAATTACAAATTAAGACTACTCTTAGGTTTTTTGGAAAAAAAAAATATATATATATATATATATATAATTTAAAACCTTTATTAAAATTTTTCTTAAATAAACTAAATTAAACTAAAAACGAAAATTTGGCATATTTTTAGAATTAAAACCAAACAACCTACTAAAGTTGTTATTAAAAGAATTATGTATGTTTGATCTCGAATAGCGGGTTCGTAAGTACTTACAAGGTGACCATAAAAAATGAAAAAACCTAATTTCCCTTTTCCTTTAGTTTAGCTTATTATATCTAATTAGAGTAATTAAATTGAGTTTTGTTTTTCAAAATTAAAAAATGATTTTTAAAGTTTAATTCTAATTTTGGAAAGTCAATGGTACTCGTAAGGGTTTAAAATTCTTAACCCCTAAACCTAAATCTTTAGTTTTTAAAAAAATTGTTTTACAAAAATTGGTTCTAATCATTAGACTAATAGCTATGTTATAACTAATCTACCTAATTGGTTACAACTTCACTATTTTTCCCGACTCTGGTCGAGTGGCAACTCCAAAGTTATTTTCAAAATAAAAAGAAGTGGTTTTCTTCAAACCCTAGTTAAGCGTCAATATTAAATTGGTAGGGTTTAATACTGGTATTTTCTAGAAAACTTAATTTTATAAAAAAACCAGGCTTGACAGCTTGGTGACTCCACTAGGAATGTTATGAAGGTTAACCATTCAACTTTCCAAAATTAAAATTAATCCTTAAGAACCACCTTTGTATGATTTATTTACTTATTCGTCCTTTATTTGTACCATAGCCGTACTAACGTTTTTGCAAGCTTAGTTTTTTTTATTTTATTATTTTGAGGGGGGAGATTTATTTCTTGTACTATGAACACATGATAGACACGATCGAACCTAAGCTATCTTAGAACCTTAAGACGGGGAGCCATTATGTAAGTTTTGGGAGTAGTGGGGCAACTACTATTCAGGGTCGATTAGGTTACTCCACTTAAACTTCGATATGATTAAGGAACCGTTTTTCCATTAACACATGAGGTTTTAGAGTTTAAGGACCTTTAGAACCCACCCTTCTTACATACATTCTTCAAGGTTTGGCAAATAGCTAATAGGGTGGCATTGTTACAAAATAGAAAAAGAAAACACAAACCTGAAACTTATTTCCTAGAGTTCACTCTCATCTTTTGTTTAACTATCTTACATATTACACACTTTGGGATATGGGGGATCATTTGTTGCATCAAAGATGCAGGATAGATGCAGTCAAACCTAAGCCATCTTAAGATCCTAGGAGAAGGGCCATTGTGTAGGCTCCAGGTGTTGTAGTGTAACTATCGCTCGGGGTTGATTATGCTACCTCACTTAAGCTTAATATGACCAATGACATTTTTTTTTTTTTCTAACAAGTGAGGTCACAAAGCTTAAGGACCTTTTCGAGACCTACCCTAATTGCACATAACCCCTCCTAAGCTTGAGTTAATATACTACCCTTAAGAAATTGCAACCCTACTGATTGTTTAAGGTTTTTAAGGTAATCAGGTTTTTGAAAATAATGGTAAGGTTACACCTTAAGGGGGGGTAATGTGTTAACTTAAACAATCCCAACACCTGCATATTTCCATGTGCTTTCTTTTCCACATTAATGATTAATTGTTGTCCATAAAATATGTAGACATAAGAATGGCAGGTAACCAATAAGAGAACAATTAAAGACTGCCAATTGCCTTAAGAATCCATGAGCAGCTGCTACAAGCTAAAGCTATCTACTGGAAATAAAGGGCTAGACATGTTAAGGCCTTTAACAAGGCCTTGTTAGCTTAAGTTGAAAAAAGGGAGAGAACTATGAATTGGGCTAAGGCCTAATTGTAAGAGTTAGATTAGAAACTTTAAATGGAGTTAAAGGGCTTTGAATAAATTTAAGCTTTGAATAATCGTTAGGTTTCCTTTTCCTTATACTCTAATCTTTCCAAAATAAAAATTTTCTCTTTACCCCATCATTCTTTGATTCTTTCCTTCTTTGTAGGTAGTCCTTCAATAGAGTTTATCTAAGCATTCACTCTTCCACTCAAGGAAATGCAATAAAAATTTTTTTTAAATAAAAAAAATCCATCATTTTTATTTAGTTTCTATAAAATAAAGCTTTATCTTTCTCTCTCTAAAAAAAAGAAAATAATAAAAAGAAGAAAATTTGCTAACTAGAAAAGAAATTCTTCCAACTAGGTTCTCATAGCTGATGACAAACTCGCCTCCCTAGAAAGGATGATGTATCAGTTGGCCTAACAATGGTAGGTCTTGATCACTACTCTCTAGATATCTAAAGATTCGAACCTAGAGAGGAGATTCTTAGATTTGGAAGAGAAAATAGCCATGTTACAAAAGATCACTATAGATCTAGAAATGGCAATAGGCTCCATGCTTAGAAGATTTCAACACCCGACATTCAATACTAATCAAATGTCAGTAATCCTAAGTGATGAAGGAGGCACAAGCATAAAGAAGCCAAGGATAAGTAAGAAAGAACAAACCTAAGGGACTCAGAGGAGACAATTCACTCAACTGAAGATATCAATCACCCAACTCTTTTATCATTTGAAAGTAGCGAGGGTTATAGCTTGTGAAGCCCCTAATTCAAATTACAAACCACGCAGCTTTAACCCAGAAGCAAGATGTGACTATCATATGAGTTAGAAAGGACACTCTACTGAAAAATGCTAGAGATTGAAAAACAAGATTTAAGACCTGATTGATGCAAAAGTCATTCAGCCAGAACTACAACAAGACATACCTTCTTCAAGTTATGAGGATAGTCCAACTAAGTCACTTAGAGCTCCATCTCTTTTGAGCTTGCTTATGCCTTCTGATAAGCTCACAGGTTGTTTTAAGTAGATTAGACGCTTGTTAAGACAGGGGTAGAAAAAAGAAAGTTGTTTTCAATAAAGTCTGTAATAGCTGGAATAACACAATTGCCTTTTTTAATGGAATAATTGCACTATTTTTAGAGTAAAGAAGTTTTTCTTAAGGAATTGGTAACTCACTTTTAAAGGTTTAGAATGAAAAGAGGCAAACTATTTCTATACACTAACCTAAAACCCTTTGAGAGTTAAGTGACACAAAGGTGAGGATACTTTAGACTCATTCCTTAAAGGAGGTCCACTTTAAATGTGATACGCAAATTAAAATGAAATTAGGCATTCATTTCTCGAATCTTAAACACAATCATCTCTTGTTTACTACGTTAAACCTATTTGAAGAATTTTTTAAATTGAAACCCTGTTAAGAACCTCCCCACAATGGGGCAATTCAGAGGTTAGGGCTACTAATAAGGAGAAAGAGGATTAAAATTAGTTTGTACTTGCTTTAGTAACGTTAAACTCAAAAGCAAATTTTATTTCTGATAAGTTATGTTTCTTGAAATAAGGAAGAGCCACATCCTTTTTAAACATCTCAAGCTTTTACTTACCTCAGCCAAGCCCATGTAATAGAAATAAATGAATTTAGGACCCTAAATCGCTTAAAAGGTAAAAACTGGTCTTAGGGCCAAAAGAAGAAGAAAGAACAACAAAAGAACAGTGGGGCAAAGTAATGACAAAATAGAAAAAGGAAAAGAAGAGGAAAAGAGGTTAGAAAATTGGGCTCAATTTGTGAGTTAAGAGCCAAGAGAAAGCCACATCATATCATAGTAGGGGCAATCAAATCAAAAGTCAAAGCCTAAATAGCCCTATAGACACAAAACCCTGAATCATAGTCTAAACTCATAAACCCAAGATCTCTACATCCACTTTGAAGCCTCTCTCACACTTAGCCTTCCTACCAACAATATTACCCCTACATAAGCAAAAGCTCTTTCGATCTTTAAAGATAATTTATCTTTAATAAATTTTTTTTCAAAACTAGGGCAAGTATATTTCTAATTGTTCCTAAGGTTATCTACTTGTACACCTAGGATTAATATTTATTTCAAAATAGACTTCTTCTTTAGTTCATTTTGAAACCCTTAAACCAAAAGCCTAAATTTATAATGATAAACTGAAAAATACCTAATGGATTGATTAAGGCATATCACATGCAAAATGGACTATAATTTTGGGACTATAGTCAAGAGTGTAATATGGGCTAAGAGTTTGCAAGGAAGTCCTCTTCGACTAAACTAGTTACAAGTTACCTTTTAAGGATGTTAGAGATCACAAGGCCCCACTAAACGGCTCGGCATCCAAGTTAGGGGGAACATAAGAGGCCTCATGTGATTATTAAGGAAGGGTTTTTTACTTGTTAGCAAACTAAAAAAGAAAAAAAGAGGCAATAAAAAAAGAAAAAAAAAAAGAAAAAGAAAAAGAAAGAGAAAGTATCTTTATTTGAAGTCCATATCAGCTTAGGTGACTAAGTTTTCAATCAATTCCAAAAACAAAAAAACAAAAACAAAAAAAGAGGGTTAAGAGTTTAGGTTTTTCTCATTCTTCCCAAAATAAAATTATACCCAACATCTTTTTCAACATAAATGGTTTTCAAAAGGTTTTTTCTTTTTTTTTTTTTTTTGTAAATAGTTTTCTCAAAAATTAGGTAGTGTTTTTGGACAAGTTTTTATCTCAACCAGCTCTCGAATGGGTTATCCCATCTTCCATCCATTCAAATCTCTTTAGGGTCTTCAATAAACCCATAGGGTACCTTTGTTCCTCAATTACCTTTAGCGTGCTCATAGGGCCCTTCAGTTCACCAAGTTCTTTTAACAAGTTCATAAAGCACTTCTTTTTTGCAAAGATCCCATAGCGAGTTCATAGGTCGCTTGATTTCTTTAGGCATGCCCATTAGGCTCTTCTGTTCATGAAGTTTCTTTTAGCAAGTTCGAATGTCACTTCTCTTCATCATCTCTTCTATCCATCTTATAAGGCATTCACTTTTTGCATTTGATGTTTAGCCAACCTTTAAGGACACGATCTTAACTTAGTCTCTTTTCTAAAATCTCATTCTTCTTAGCAAGCCCTTAGGGTACTTTCCTTCCCAGTACTCTCTTAAGCAAGCCCATAGGGTACTTCCCTTCCATTCACCAAATTTTTCTCAAGACAAGCCCATTGGGCCCCTTTGTTCGCCTAATTTCTCTCAAGCATGCCCATATGCCATTTCCCCTCTGTTCACCAAGTCCTATAAGGTACTTCTCTTCATTAGTTTCTTTCAATATAACACAGTTTAGGGTTTGCTAGTCCTTGAGAGATGCTCCCACCTAGGTTATTAAGCTTTGTGAGATATGACTAGGTTTTAGATCAATCCCCCATTAGGGTTGGTAGTCCTTAAGAGATGCCCCCACTTAGGTTAATGAGTCTTGTGAGACACGATTAGGTTTTAGATCGATCCATGATTAGGGTTGCTAGTCCCTAAGAGACACTCCCGCTTAAGTTGGTGAGCCTTGTGAGGTATGACTAAGTTTATGAGCCTTATGAGGTATGACTAAGTTTTAGATCTATCCCTCATTAGGGTTATTAGTCCTCGAAAGACGTTCTAGCCTAGGTTAGCGAACCTAATGAGGAACAACCAAGTTTTAGATCAATCCCAATTTGGGGTTGATAATCCCTAAGAGATGCTTTCGCTTAGGTTAATAAGCCTAGTGATGCACAACCAGGTTTTAGATCAATCCCATTTTAGGGTTGCTAGCCCTTGAGAAATGCTCCTACCTAAGTTAGTGAGCCTAATGAGGCACGACCAGGTTTTAGATTGATCCCAGCTTAGGGTTGCTAGTCCCTGAGAGACGCTCTTGCCTTGGTTAGTGAGCTTAGTGAGGTACGACCAGGTTTTGGATCGATCCAAATTTAAGGTTACTAGTCCTCGAGAGACGCTCCCACCTAGGTTAGTGAGCCTAGTAAGGTACGACCTAGTTTTAGATCAATTCTAGAATAGGATTGTTTGTTAAAGATACTCTAACTAAGGTTAGTGAGTCTAGAGAGGCACAATTAAGTTTCTTTTCTTCGTCCAAATCAATTTTAGGATAGTTATAATTATTTTACAGTCTTCTTGAAGGCAAAATTAACATATGTCTTATCTTTGTAGTAAAGTTTTGCTCAAACTTTACCACAAAGAGGGGTAGCTATAGATACCTAATTTTTGCTCTATTTTTATTTTTCAAATTAGGTTATAGGATCCTAAATTAGAAAAAATACAAAAAAAAAAGGAAAATTAAAGAAAACTAAAAAAAAAATTGAAGAAATTTAGAAAAGAAAAAGGAATTCTAGAAAAGTACAACAAATAGAAAAATAAGAAAACCCCAAAAATATGAAGTTTAGGAAAAAATAAAAAAAATTTCAAAAAATAAGAAAACCATAAAAATTTCGAAATTTGGATAAAAAAAACATAAAAATTGAGAAATTTAAAAAATGGGAAAATTTGGAAAAAAATTATAAAATTAAAAAATTACATAAAATTAGAGAAATTGAAAAAATAAAAGATTCTATGAAATAACTTTTTATTAAGATAGATTTTTTTTTTTTTTTAATTTGGTTTAGAAGTTGGGCCGTTGAACTTGGGTTTAGATTTAAATCTAGCCCAGGTTGACCGAGTTCATATGTTCAATTTATGGATAAGATATGGTCCAACGGCCTAATGGTTAAGCATATGGACTAGGCATTAGGTTTGAGTGTGAGGTCTTGGGATTGAATCTTCGCAAGGGTAGTGAGGCCTTTTTTATTTTCTATAAACCAACACACTACCATGTATTAGGGTCTCACTACGCCACGTAGCCTAACACGTGGCATCGTCGGATTGGACAACCTTGTTGACGTGGTACGTTGTGATAGGTCAGGTTAGCTGATGTAATGCCACATCAGCATTTTTCCTCTCTTTCTCTCGATTTTCCCTCCTTTTCCCTTAATTTCCTCCACTTTCCTTAGTTAAGAACAAACACGACCCCCTCCCTTTGGCCCTTGATTTCGCACATTTTCCTTACTGCAACACACCAATTAATGGTGCGATTTCATTCCCCATATGGCCTACTATGAATTAATACCAAGAACGTGTTTGGATTCGGTCATATCAACATTCAAACCAAGCTCCAAAAAGTGGAAAAAAATTGAAAATCTAAAATTTGTATTCAAAGCCAATTTAAGGTTTCCTTAGTTTTTAGGTTAAATTCAACTATAAATTAGAGCTTATGGAACACAGACAGCCATCTACAACCTCACAAGAACACTCCCAAGCCCTCTTTCTCTCTTTATTCATGGCCGTGCTCTCTCTCTCTAACCCATAGCTACGCTCGAAGGAATTTGAGCAATTCCAACCACTATTGTGACTTCCCCATGACGCGAGCTTCTCAACCTAGCTCCCACCGTCCACCGCCCTAACCCGAAGCTCCTTTACCACCAAAACCCTAACCACTGCACCCCCGATCATGACCGTGAGTAGTTAAAGACAGTAGTCATCCAACCTTATGTCACGTTTGTGACCAGTTGAAGACAACGACCATCTACTTCCACGTCACGCTTGTGATTAGGTGAAGCCCCTCGATCATGCCCATAACCCCTTCTAGGCGACTACCTTAACTAACTCGATTCGATCCACGATTGACCCATTCGACCTGCTCCAAGTCTAACCCTTGTGCCCAACTCATTCGGAGTCTTGTTTTTCTTTTAATTTTCTTTACTTGATTATTTAGTTGTTATTGTTGTTGTTTTTTTCTATTTTCTTTTTTTTTTTGTTTATTCTAAATTGAAATGTATTAATAACAAAGCAAAAAGAAAAAGAAAAAGAAAAAAATTAAAAAAAAAAGGAAAAAGAAAGAGAAAAAAAGAAAAGATAAGGTAGTTATTTTATTTATTTTTAGTCTAATAGATAAAAATAAAAATAAATAGATAAATAAGTAAATAAGTTAGTGAATATAAATTATTTTTGACACTTAGAAAAATCAGGTTTTAAAAAATAAACAAAAAATAAATTAACCATTTACAAATTAAGACTACTCTTAGGTTTTTTGAAATATATATATATATATAAAATTTAGGACCTTTGTTAGAATTTTTCTTAAATAAACCAAATTAAACTAAAAACATAAATTTGACATATTTTTGGAATTAAAACCAAACAACCTACTGAAGTTTTCATTAAAAGAACTACGTACGTTTGATCTTAAATAGCGAGTACGTAAACACTTATAAGGCAACTGTAAATAACGAAAAAACCTAATTTCCCTTTTCCTTTAGTTTAGCTTATTATATCCAATTAGAGTAATTAAATTGAGTTTTATCTTTCAAAATTAAAAGGTGTTTTTTAAAGTTTAATTCTAATTTTGAAAAGTCAATGGTACCCATAAGGGTTTAAAATTCTTAGCCCTTAGACCTAACTCTTTGGTTTTAAAAAAAAACTATTTTACAAAAATTGGTTCTAATCGTTAGACTAGTGGCTTATTATTTTTCCTAACTCTAGTCGAGTGGTGACTCCAAAGTTGTTTTCAAAATAAAAAAAAAAAAAAAGTAGTTTTCTTTAAACCTTAGTTGAGAATCGGTATTAAATGGATAGGGTTTAATATTAGTCGGTTTAAAGAAAACCTAATTTTATAGGAAAACTAGGTTCAACATTAGGACCTTAGGATAGGTACCTATTGTGTAAGTTTTGAGTATAGTAGGGTAATTACTGTTTGGGGCAGATTTGGCTACCCCACTTAAACTTCGATATAACTAAGAAACCGTTTTTTCATAAACATGTGAGGATACAATGTTTAAGGACCTTTAAAACCCATCCTTTTGCGTACATTCTATGGGGTCGACAAATAACTAACAAGGCGGCAATGTTATAAAACAGGAAAAAAAATGACAAAACCTAGAGTTTCTTTCCCGATATTGTTTTTCCTAGAATTCATATATGTAGGGAGTCTTTTGTAATCTTTTTTCATGTAAATAATATTTCCTTTGTAATTTATGTTTCCTTATAATATTTCAGAAATGGCTAGCTCATCTAATGCTAAAGTTTTCGCTAAGGAGATTCATGTCCACAAACCTAAAGCCTATACTAAACTAGTGGTTTTAGACTTTTAACCCAAGAGAACAATATTTTATTACCAACAAGATTAGACCCATACAATCACTAACTAGGGTGAATGTTAACATTAAGCTAGTGAGGGTCTTAGTCCATTTCTAGGAGACTAAAGAAGTGGCATTTCATTTTAAGCCACACCTAATCAGTCTAACTTTAGAAGAGTATACCCAACTGCTCCAAGCTTCTCCTTTGGATGAAATATACGTTCTAGAGCTCAACTTTGGTCCAACTTGCATTTTTTCAAAATTCTTAGCAATCCATAAGATTGAGATAAATGAGGCCCTAAATGATTGCAACAAACACGCTATCAAGATATGGGATCCAATCCATTGGTTTCAAAATGAACTTACCTTTAACAAACAGGCTTTATTCCTTAGAAATTGGAGCAAGAATTGAATCAAGGCCTATGTATTAGCAATGTTCACCACCATCTTATTTCTAAGCGGGTCTTTTCTTGTACACTTCAAGGTGGTAGAATTAGTAGCTCAATTCTAGGAAGGAAAGTCTTATATTCCTGCCTTACTTACTAAACAAATAAGGAACCTTAATCTCCTTAAGAAAAGAAGGTATAGAGATCTCAGGTTAAGCATAGCACTATTAATGGTGTAATTTGTCAATCACATCAAATGTTTTAGGTTGGATTTGATAAGGGGTGCATTCGCTAATAAGGTCGATCTTATTGACTCTTTCATCAATAAGAGTAAATTAATAGAAGATATCCTTACCCTTCTCTAGATAGAAGTTCTACAAGATTTTTGGATTGAAGACATACTGTGGACCACTAGATGGAGCAATTACATTAAAGTCATACTAGTTTATAAAGGTTATCATGCCATACCATAGATCAGAATGAGTTGGTGTACAGGATACTATCCAAACAATATGGTAAGATAGTTTGGGGGAATTCAGGACATAATTCATAGGCCTTCATTGGAGCCATTCACCCTTAACCTCAAAGAGCCTCGCTCTATAGAAAAGGTATCCAAGCTTCATAAGATCAAATCTTAGTGGGATACTTATAAGAGAAGTGGACAAACATCGGGTCACCAAAAAGTACTTATACGATCAACTTCACAAGGTAGGTATGATGTAGTATTTGGCACTAGAAGTCCTTCAACCTCCCCTTGTGCATCCTAGCTCTGAAATGGTAACGTATATGGATCAAGTAAAAGCTCGTATGGAGGTCCTCTATGATGAAAAAGATAAGTAGGAAAACCTATTTCGAGAGTCTAAGTAAAGGTCGCATGCCCTAGAACACTAGTTAAAGATGGCCTAGAAAAAGATTCAAGAGTTTGAGCAAACAACTAAGCATGATCAAAAGAAGGAAAGGAAAACGTCATCTAGCCCATAGAAGAAAAGAAAATTAGTATAGATGAAGTTGTATCTTTTCCTTTCTTTTATGTAATAAAACTCTAAGAATTTAAGAATAATAAATAACTTACCATTCTGTTAATTAACCATCTATTCCTTCCTTTTCATTCGTATGGCTCATTTGCATTTCATTCATTTATCTCATTTGCATTCTTTCAAAAATATTCATGTGCTAACTTATTGAGAAGTGGTTTTAAACAAGTTGCCAAAATAGCTCCCAAAAGTCAAACCTTCTAGAGAAGTCTTATCAAAACTTGTTCTCAAACCAGAATGGCCAACTAAGGAAACAACAACACCAACACCAACAATGGCAATGTCAACCTTGAGGTTATTGATCCTACTGAGCTGAGGTTCCAATCTTTAGAGTGAACAGTGAGGAAGATTGCAAACCAACTAAGCTTTCTTGTTGACAACATTGCCTTACTCAAGTCCACGACTCCATCAAATGAAGAAAGTTCTAAAGCCCGATATGGAAAGAATATTGAAGCCTCAACCCTAGATGCAAAAGAAGCCTACCCAAAGTCAATCAGGCCTTCGAATCTTTTGAAATGGAAGGGGTCTTTCCAAAGGTCAACCCAACTTTCGAGCCAAATACTTACTCATTCCAATTAATCCAAAGCCCAAAGTTGATCAAGACAAATTGAAAGAGCTTGAGAAACGACTAACTCAAAAAATTATTGAAAAATTGAAAATGCTCGAGGGGTATGATGGATTCGAGCACGTTGGTATAACAAACTTCTCTGCTTATGATTATGGAAGCTTCCTAGAAAAGCTCAAAGTGCCTAACTTTGAAAAATACAATGGGACTGGATGCCCTAAGCTGCACACCCGACTATATGTACGCAAGATGGGCAAGTATGTGCAATATAACCGGCTCATGGTCAAGACCTTTCAGGATAGCCTAACTAGCCCTGCTTTAACTTAGTATGCCTAATTATATTTGAATCAGGTGAACTGATACGAGGTAAGCGCACCTATCAATTTTAATATAGCGGATATGAGTCCGAGTCGATCCCTTAGAGATTTTGAGTACTAATATTAACTTTAGCTTTATTATCTAACCGGAAAATTATGTCGAGTTGAATAAATTAAAAATACTGAAATTAACAACTAAACTACTTATGAGACTTAATTACGCAAATTAGAAAGCAATAAACTACTAACGACTTCAAGTATGCAATAATGTATTTAGGAATTATTTTCCCTAGTGTTTAACATGTAACCTTTTTAAAAATATATTTAATTTAGTTTCTATTATTCTTGACCGGAGGGATTCACAATTAAAGCTAATATCTTTCTCAAGCATATTAACCCTAATTCTAAATTATTTACCGGAATCTCTTCACTTAGTAATATAACTTAGAATTGCATTAATGTATAATGAATTCCCACACAAACAACCAACTTTCCGGAAGAAACATATATCTTATCTCTAAGTATACATGTAATTCTCTTCAATTATGCTAAAATCTAATTACACATGCAATTTCTCAATCAACATGCATAATACCATATATTGACACTCTAGAATTATCAATCCATAATTAAACGACATAATTGAATCAAGAAAAGATAGAAACTTTCTTGAAATTATAATTCAATCCAAGGGTTACATGAAACCCTAGGTTCCATAATCCTAAATACTTGAATTCTAAGCTATCATAATGAATCTAAAAATGAGATTCATCAAAAACATGAAATAAAGCATGAAAACCCCTCTTGATTTGATGAACAGTCTCTCTAATCTTGAAATCGATGTCGTTCTTGCTTCTTGATTGATGTTCTCCTCAAGTCTCCTCTCGTCTCTTGTGTCTCTCCGTTTCTGTAATGTCTCTCTGTTTCTGTTATGTCTCTCTCTCTTTTGAACCCTAAGATCCCCTTATATATGTGTATTACACGGATTTTATTTTCGTCACCAGACACAGCCTGGGATACGGCCGTGTCCCCAGGTCGTGTAACTTTCTACACAAAGGAAAAATTTCTGCACAACTTCAAAATTTTATAACTTCTTCGTTTGAACTCGGAATTAAGTGAAACTTGATTCGTTTTCTTCGTTTTCGAGCCTAGAATACATTTAAACCCTGAAATCAACATTTTACTTAATTAAGTATCAATTTCTTTAAAGAAAATCAAAAATGTAAGGGAAATGCTATAAAATCACCATATGAAATATGTTTAAAATCAGAGTTATCATGAACACATGGGAAAAACTAGCTAGAGCATTCTATGAGAAATATAGATTCAACGTTGAAATGGCACCTACCATGATGGATTTGATTGCCCTAAGGAAGAGACACAATAAATCTTTCAAAGAATATGCCTAAAGGTAGAGGTCTCTAACTATAAGGGTATCTACCCCCGTAACTAAGAAAGAGCTAACTGCAACTCTTATCAACACTCTTAAGAGATCTTACTTCGCTTACCTAATCGAACAAGCTTCTTCTAGCTTTACAAAAGTAGTAGTAGCAGGGTCTCGAATTGAAAGTGATGTCTCCTTTGGCAAGCTACAAGAGACATTAGATAGAAGACCACCCTCTACTAAACCCACTACCAGCAAGCTTAGAGAAGCTATTGTCAGCATAGTCAATTTGAATATTAGGCCTAATACCCGAGTCTCTTTCAAGGTAAGTCCTCTACCAACTTAACAATAATACAAAAGCCAACCATAAGTTAGCAGGGCCTAAAAGCAGTTCACCAAAATACCCGTTCTACTCAGTCAGGTGCTTGAGAAACTAAGAAGAGATAATCTACTCCATTCTGAAGCTCCCAATGAAAGGTATAGGTTGAGATTTTTTTATCCCAATGCAAGATGTTAGTATCATCTAAGGTAAGTGGGTTACTCAACTGACTCGTGCTGGAGGTTAAAGAACAAAATTCAAGACTTAATTGATGAAGACATAGTACAACTAGATTTTGTAGAGGCTCCTACTCCAAACGTCAACAATAACCCCTTGCTAAACCATGGGCCTGTCATCAATATGATATTTGACGACTTAGAGCTCGCCATCAACATGATCGATTCTAACCAAGAGCCTAGGGTTTATAGATTCTACAGACAAGAATAGAAGCAAACTAAACGGTATACCTTCCATGTGCCTATAGCCCTCGAAAATCATAAAATTGCCCCTCTTAACTACCAACTAGTAAACCAGGGGTAGTTAAGTTCTATTGTAGGAAGGATTACCCATTCTAGTAGGATTTATGATTTAAGCGAAGATTTGAAAAAGAAGGCCATGTTGGAAAGGCCAAACAATGAATAAATTAAAGAAGGATTGTTTGCCTTCACCAAGATGATTAAGTTTAGCGAGTATAAAATAATGGATTAGCTCACTAAGACTCTGGCACAAATATCCCTCATGAGTCTCTTAATGACATCAGATCTGTATTAGGAAGCCTTGTTTAGAACTTTAAGGGAAGTCAAAGTCCTTCGTGAAATATCGACTGAAAGGATTAGATTTGTCATCAATTTTATCCTCACTATGGATCAAATTTCTTTCTTTGTCAAATAACTAGGTAAGGAAGGTAACCAGCACATAAAGCCTCTATTCATAATAGTGGGGATAAATAACATCATCACAACAAGAGTCCTCATCGACAATGGGTCATCCCTGAATGTTTACCCTCTAGTTACCCTGGATCTATTAGGCATTGATACAACCGCTATCAAGCCAAGCTCAACAATAGTAAGAGATTTTGATGGATCCAAGAGAGAAATAAGGGAGATCGACTTACCAATTGACATCAGCCTATAGACGTTTAACATCTGATTCTAAGTTTTGGACATTTCAAGGACCTTCAATCTATTATTAGGAAGGCCTTGGATACATTCAGCGGGGGCCATAGCTTTAAGTCTTCACCAAAAGGTTAAGTTCATCACCAATGGCCAGGTCATCAAGATTTTGGACGACCAAGATTATGAAATTTACAAAGAAACAGCCATACCCTATATTGGTACTAAAGAGTAAGAGCACTTTGGGCTTCAAATGTTTGAAGAGGTATGTATGATCATTGATTGGGAAAAAGATAAGAGGCTAAAGTTTAAAGAAGGCCAGTTTGGAACCTTTGGGCTAAGATACATTCCAACCTCAATGGAGGAGTTGCAAATAATGTAAGTTAAGGGTAGACAAGGTGACAAGCTGTATCACGCCCCGATAACCTTTCCTCCATTGTCAGAAACTTTCATTCGAGCCGAAGTCCAAAACTCAAAGCCTACTAAGGAAGACACTTCCAGCAGAAATGAAGGGGTTGGTATGTCCAACAAGTCTTAGCACTTAAATAATTGGTTCTCTATCCTTATGAATAGCGATAAGTCTTCGTTAAGGTAAAGGATGAATCATGGTTCAATATTTTATAGAGTTTTGTAATAAATTACCTTTGTTCTACAAACAATTGTACTCGAAAGAAGATTCCTCTAAATGTAAAATCAGTCTCTTTTCTCCTTACTTACACTCTTTCTTTAACATACTTTTCTTTTTCCTAGATCCAACGTTCTAAATAAAGGCCATGGATACCTTGCACAGATAGGTTATGAAAATATTGACATCACCTCCAGCCCTATTGGGTTAGTCATTGGGAGCGATGTCAACGACCATAATAACGTGCAAGAAAGCTAGCAAAAACATGAAATGAGTAGAATTTCCATTAATGAGCCAACCAAGATAATAAATGTTGAGATTGATGACAACCCTAAGGTCTTGAAGATTGCAAGAAATTTGAAAGAAGACTAAAAGGTAGAAATGACCACATTATTGTCTGAATACCAACATATATTCGCATGGTCTTATAAAGATATTCCCGGATTAGATCCATCAATCATGGTCCATCACTTACGCATACGAGAGGATATCAAACCTTAGAAATAGAAGTTAAGAAAGTTCTGACTAGATGTTCTATTAAAGATCAAGGAAGAAGTTGGAAAATTACTGGAGGTCAATTTTATCGAGGTATCTAATTATCTCAAGTGTGTAGCTAACATCATGCCCATAATGAAGAAGAATGAAAAGTCAGAGTGTGTATGAACTTTCGAGACCTTAATTAAGTAACCCTTAAAGATAATTTTCCCTTATCCCATATCAATGACTTGATCGATAACATAGCCGAAAACCATCTGTTCTCTTTCATGGATAGATTTTCCAAATATAATCAAATTCGAATAGTTGAATAAGATAAAGCCAAGACAACATTCATCACAACTTAGGGCACATATTGCTACAAAGTAATTCCTTTCGGACTAAAAAATGCTGGGGCAACTTATCAAAGGGCCATGGTAGCAATCTTTCATAACATGATGCATAAGGAGGTTAAAGTATATGTTGATGATATGATTGCAAAGTCTAAAGATGAAGACAATCATGTGGATAATCTGAGGAGATTGTTTGATAGGTTAAGAAAATTCCAATTGAAGCTTAACCTAGAGAAGTATACCTTTAGAGTGACTTCAAGGAAATTGTTGGGCTTTATAATCAGCAAAAGGGGCATCAAAGTGGACCTTAATAAAGTCAAAGTGATAGTTGATTTGCCCCTACCACACATACTCAAACAAATCAGAGGCTTTCTAGGTCGATTCATATCCCAACTCATAGACAAGTGCCATCCCTTGTTTAAGTTGTTGAAAAAGAACACCAAGATCAATTGGGACGAAGCATGCAAGTAAGCCTCTACAACAATAAAAAAATACCTTATGAACCCTCCAATTTTGGTAGCTCTAAAACCTGGGAAGCTTTTGTTCCTATACTTGACAATATTACCAGAGTTCATGGGATACATGCTTAGCCAAAAAGATGAGGAAGGAAAAGAATGACCTGTATACCACTTGAGCAAGAAATTTACTAAAGGGGAACATAAATATTTAGAAATTGAAAGAACCTGCTGTGCTTTGGTCTAGGTAATGCATTGGCTTAGCCAATATATACTCTATTACTAGGTTGAATTGTTGACTTAATATGATCCCTTGAAGTACTTGGCAGACAAACCAACCTTGATTGGCAAAATCTCAAAGTGGCAAATGTTATTATCAAAGTTTGACATTATGTACATGAACTAAAATTTAGTCAACGAGTAAGCTCTAGCAAATCAGTTAGCAGAAAATCCCTCCGATAGTATCCCTTAAGAAGTGCAAGTTAATTTCCTTGATGATGATATAATGGCAATCGGGGGAAGCCCTAATAAAGGAGAAGTTGATGAGCCATCGAAACAGAAGATATTCTTCGATGGGGCAACCAACATGTTTAGGTGTGGAATTAGAGCAATACTAATATCCCCTGAAGGTACACAATACCCTATAGCTATATGGCTAATTTTCCCATACATTAATAATATCGCTAAATATGAAGCATCTATTATAGGACTCAAAACAGCCCTAGATAAAGATATTTAAGAATTAGAAGTGTATGGGGACTCTTCACTCATTATCGACTAAGCTTGGGGAGAATACAAGATGAAGGATCTTAAACTAATATCTTATCACTGGCACTTAACTGAATTGATGGAGAAGTTCAAAGAAATCACCTTCAATCACGTACTAAGGACTCAAAATCAATTTGTCGATGCCTTAGCCACTCTATCATCTATGATCCAATATCTGGCAGAGTCAAGATTTAATCCCTTACTATTGAAATCAAAGATAAGCCTACCTTTTGTCTAATAATTGAGGGTACGAATGACCAAAAGCTGTAGTACCATGATGTGAAAACATTCCTTCAACAAGGCACATATCCTAAGGAGGCTGAGAAAAAAGATAGAAGGATGATTAGAAGATTGGCCTCTCAATCCCTAATAAGTGAGTCCACTTTATATCGACACTCTTTTGATGATATACTCTTAAGGTGTATAGATGACAAGGAGGTCGAGAAGTTAATGAAAGAAGTTCACAAAGGAGTATGTGGCCCTTACATGAATGGTTACAGACTAGCCAAGAAAATTATGAGGCTAGGGTATTATTAGTCAACAATGGAAAGTGATTGTATCAAATACATCAGGCATTATCACTTATGCCAAGTTTATGCGAATAAGATAAACACCCCGCCTCAAGAGCTACATACATTCTTAGCACCATGGCCTATTTCAATGTAGGGCATAGATATCATAAGCCTGATTACTCCAAAAGCATCTAATGGTCATCACTTCTTATTAGTTACCACTGACTACTTCAGCAAATGGGTTGAGGCCTCATCTTACTCAAGCGTTACTAAAGGGATTGTAGTTAAGTTCATCAGGAGAGACATCTTAGTCCAATACAGGGCTCTAGAAATGATCGTCACTAACAATGGAACTAATCTCAACAATAAGCTTATGTTAGAATTGTGCTGACAGTTCCGGATCATTTATAGGAACTCCACTCCTTATCGATCCCAAATGAATGGAGCCGTTGGAGCATCTAACAAAAAGCTCAAAAGAATCATTGAAAAAATAGTTATCCAATATAAGGATTGGCATAAGATGTTATCATTTGCACTCATGGCTTATCAGACTTCCATCAGAATGTCAATTGGAGCAACACTGTACTCTTTGGTATACGCCACTGAAGCAATGTTACCAATAAAGGTTGAGATCCCCTCACTAAAGGTATTATTAGAAACTCAGTTGGAAAAAGTCAATTGGGTAAAGAAACGCATCGAGCAGTTAAATCTGATTGACGAGAGGAGATTGATGGCCTTGTGTCATAATCAATGTTATCAACAAAGAATGGCTCAGGCTTTCAACAAACAGGTATAACTCCGGAGCTTCAATAAGGGAGATCTAGTATTAAGAAGGACTTTGCCCAATGCATGGATTCTCGAGGGAAATTTGCTCCCAATTATGGAAGCCCTTAGGTTTGAAGCAAGTATTACTAAGAAGGGCTTTAATTTTGTCCCAAATGGATGGTCTAGATTTAAGAGACCCTAGAAATGTCGATGCTATGAAATGGTACTACCCATGGGAAGTCAATGGAAATTTTTGCTCGAAATATGAAAATGCTAGTCATTTTGAATGACATTATGGTCTAATTTTCATTATCTACAAGCAAAGTTAGTATCCTTAGTCATTTGTCAATGTTGGAATAATCACCCTCTCTATTGAAAGGTCTAACTCCCTTTACTCCACTTAATCGAACCTATACACTGAAAAAACGAGAGAAGTTAAGGAGTGAGATCTAAGATACTGGTAATTGACAAAACTCTTTAAAATACCTTATTAAGGATTAATCCCCCTTAATGGAGAGTTTCATTGTCTATTTTTCAGGGAAATGCAAAATTCAAGTAAGCAATCACCCTACAGCAGCTGTTTATTTGTTGAGGATGAGGGTTTCAATTCGTAAAAGTTCCAAAAAGAAAAAATTGGGTAGCATTCTACATTGACTTAACTTCCATGATTTCTCAAAAGAGCCAACAAAGTCTCAAACATTCTATATCATGAACATTCAGGTTGATAACAAAGAGTCAAAATGTGAGCCAGCTAATTCTGATGAGGCTTTTCAAAAAGGTTTGATAGTTTGGGTGCTATCAACAAAGACCAGGTAAGTACTTCTACACAATGTTAGCATACCAATTTTTGAATATTGACTTGCATTTAGACCAATTTACTCACAACAGTCTTTTTTTTTTTTTTTAGCCAACCCATAAAGCACTCACCTTCTATTTTAGCCAACCTTTGAAGATGCGATCTTAACTCAACAAACCCATATGATAGGATTCGAGGTACCGACCCCACCAAATATCGAAGCTGAACTTATTCATTTCTCTTATAGATATCTTATTTGATTGCTTATTTTTTGTTTATGTTATTTAGACGTCCAATTTCTTGTATTTTTCCTAAATTACCTTCATATTTATTTTGTATTTACAACAATGCCACTTAAGCATCCTTTTAGTCATTTTATTTACAAGTTTGCCATTATATATAAATAGAGCACATGTATAGGGTTTGAGGAGACTTGACATTTTTAATAAAAAACCCTTGAAACCTTTCTCTTAGAAAATTCTCCTCTTCCTACTCTTATCAATCCCTTTAGCAAGGATTATAGTGAGCAACCCTACTACTCGAACTAGTACATCACATCCGATGAGTCTTAAGCCGTGTTAGATCTTATTGGTGTGTCATATCCAGCACGATAGGTCATGGATTTGCTAAAACCCCCATTTTATTTTCTTTTCTTTTCATTGTGGTGCCTCTTCGTATGTACGACCTTGGAGATGCATCAACTTCGCTGATATCAAAGCACGGTTCCAACGAGGGATTGTGTGACGTTGCTGTGAAGTTTCATTCCTTGTTGCTATTCGTAGCTATTGTATCCTTTCCATAGCTACTATAGTGTATTGAGGTTGCTAGTTTGTATTTGAAAGGGTGCTATTTCATTGGTTTTGTAGCATCACAAAGAATTGATTTACTGAAGAATTCGTAAGTGGGTTCATACTAATATATGAGGTCACCTTACTCTTGGATTAAGCTATAACATCCTTTACGTGGAATTTTTTGACAAGCTTAGTTGATGTTTCTTTCCCAACACCCGTAGCTTTGAAGAAGAGAGTTCAATCCGAGTCTTGGTTTTCAAATCAATATCTATGTGAGGTTATTGAAGCGGTGGGTTACCATATAGCTATTGGTATTTTTATCTGAGAATTGGTTTCTTTATTTGCTATTATTGGTTTGAGAATATGATGCCTAAGGTTTGAATTATTCAATTTTTGTTGTATGTGGATATGGGTGCATGAAATCGAGTATGAGATTGTGGGCTTGTTAGTAGTAGTCATTGGAGTTTTTATTATTGGTGGTTTGAACTCACCAGTACTGTGCATTGAAAGTAGATTGTCGTGTGTATTGCAGTGGTGGCATCTAGGCGTGTATCGATTTGTGCAGGTGGTTGTGTTTGTGTGTTGTGTAATTGATATTGAAGTTGATGGTGTGATTATTCCCATACTATGCTTGACTATAGATTGCGACTGATTTTCGGTGTGTATCGAACTTTGAAGAAATTGTGCCGACTGTACATGATTTTGTGTTTGTGACCAAACCCCAATCTGCTACAACTCGAACTATTGTGAAGGAACTCACTACCAAACTGAGGTGAAGGAAGAAAAGTTCCGGAATGAATTGAGGTAGTGATCGGATCGGGCTGTTATGTGTCATAGTCGAACTGCTGTTGCCGACCTTGCATGTCCGAGCCGAGATGAATTGTAATCGAGCTGAAATTGGAGTATCAGAACCGAGCTAATTTGAACTGAAGTAAAATGAAAGACCCAAACTAAACAAGCATCCGAACCGCTGTATCCCAGACATCTGAGCTGTTTGTCTTACTCAGCCACTAATGTTCCGAGTCCAAGTTATCTGAGTTGTACAAGTACATCACATTCTTGGGTTTAAGTAGAAGAAGGAAATTGAGGCCAAACTGTTATAAAGAAAGGTATTACTGAGCTGATGCCTCCATTGCCGAGCTCTAGTGTATGCTATCTTGTGTGTACAAGTGTTGGAAGTGGAGTACTGAACTGTCCTAGAGTTGATCAATTTTACTTGTTTCTGAGCTGCATAGTGCACAATAGCGGAACCCAACTGCTCTGTTCAACTTACCGAACTGAACTGGAGCAGATCCGAGCTTGCCGACCTGAACTGGAGCAGTCATCTGAGCTTGCCGACCAAGTTCCGTACTGGTGCTGACTGAGTGCCGAAGTGAATTAAGTGTACGATCGCAGAACCGAACTATTCTATTCAAAATAGCCCAGCCGATCAAATGAGGAGATCGAGCTACTATGTAATTGAAGATCCGACACTAAGCTGCCCTTCTGTGTGAAGTGTTGTCGCGTCGTGTGTGCTGAGCTTTAGTGACTAGAGTCGTGCTGGCCAAGCTGCCTGAATCGTATAACGTCCGAGCTGGCCTTGCGGAAATTGTGTACTTATCGGTGTCGAACTGCTGAAGAGAATCTTGCATCCAAGCCTAATGCACTTTGCCGAACCAGACTGAATTGTAGTCATCCGAGACCGAACTGTTGTGAAGAATGGCCATATAGAGCTGTCGTTTTCCTTGTTTTGCTAAGCTGAACTGCAGCCGTTGTCCGAGCTCTAATCTACAACGATCCAATCTGCCGAACTGAACTACTTAATAGAAGTAGTCGTGAAGAGTATATGCTAAAGATTGAATTACCGAACGAGTTAGTGTGCAAACCGAACTGAAGCTAATATCTATTCGAGCTCCTCTATGAGATTCATAATTCAAGAATAGCAGTGCGTGGTGTGGTACACCTTTATCGAGTGGCATCCAAATGCCGAGTTGTTGAGTTGTTCATCACCGAGTGCGCCTGGTTGAACAAACGTTCACCAAGGAGCTGCCGTGTGCGATTTGAAGTGTGTTAGTGCTCGATGTGCCGTGAAGTTGGTCAGTGATTGGAGTGCAGATCGAACGTGTCAGTTCCAAGATTAAAGAAGGCATTGCGTGCTACAAGGAAATCATTTACTGAGCTGTTACTCTGTCTCAGATCGAGCTCTGTGTATTCGTTGTCCTTTTAGCCATTATTGAGTTGATCGGCATAGTAATTAAGTGTATTGTCGAAGGTAATCATGAACTCCAACTGTATTGTGTGCGCACTGTAACTTAGTATAACTAGCAGGAATCTGTGCTTTCTTAATAGTTACCTAAGCTGAATTCTCAGGAGCTCACAGCCAAACTGCTATTATTTATCTGAACAGCTTGCTATTCGAACTACTTGAACAGTGGATTGTTGTATGCCAAGTGCAAATGTGCTATCGTATCATTGAATTGAAGAGGATCCCAGTAGCAACTGTAGTTGCCCTATGCCGAATAGAACCAAGCATTGGCAAGGAGTTAAGTTAAATGGGCTATTGTATTAGAGTAATTGATGCTGAGTTGTTCGTTCAGTCTCCAAGTTGAATTGAAGATTGAATAGGAGCAATTCCAAGACCAAGTTGAAGTGCTACGCGTTTGGTCAAATTGTTGAACTATTGCAGAGCTACTGGACTGTAGTCGTGTCGAGCTATAATATTGCTCTTACCAAGCTGTTGCAATTTAGCCGAGTTGAATTTTCTCTAAGTTGCCGAGCCAATCCTAACTTGTCAAAGCTCTTGGTTGAATTGCAGAAGCAAGGTGTGAATCCATGCTGTTAAATAATTTGCTGAACTGAATTTCGAGAAGGAAGAGTCATTGTTTTGTCCATCGTAATTTTATGAAGCTTGTCTGGAGAGAAGGCCAATACTAAGCTGTTGAGAAGTATTCGAGCTTTAATTGTTATTTCTAAGCTCTAAGCCACTATTGGATTTCCTTCTCCAAGCCAAATTGTTTCAAAATATCGAGTCATATTCTTAAGATTGCTGAACTGTCATGTGACTCAAGTGTGTTAACTATCACTAGGAATTGCTCAGTGCGACCCGTAGATGCGTGTATGCACCATTAAATGCAGTTTAAATGTATAGTGTCATGATCAGTGAGACAAGCATTTAAATTGCAATATTCACTAGTATTCACCAAAGGCTATAAACCCTAGTACCATCAACTTAATTCAACCTCAATTTTGCAACATGGAGAAGTTTTACATCAAAGAAAGACTTGAACAAGGTATTATACCAATTCGAGTTAGCCACTATCTTGTAAACTTTATTTCTGAAATTGTTATTGGAAAATTGGGTTATGAAATTACTGACCACTCAAATCCATATGACTTTGTTTATAACGATGAAGTGATTCAAGTAACAAAGCAAGCAAAAATAACCTTCTCCATTGGCAAATTTTGAGATGAAGTTTTATTTGATGTTGTCGACATTGGTGATTGTTATATGTGTTAGGGTTCTCCATGGAAGATGAGCCATAACTTGAGCTACACACCCTTGAAGAGGACTTATTCCTTCCATGACATAGAATGAGTTGTGCTCCATCCTATTACCCTAGCTAATCTTGAAGATGATCTAAGGATTGTTAAGACTTCAATAGAGAGATGGAGGGCTGACAAGAAAGTTCTCGAAGAGGCCATCAAGGAGGAAGAAAAAGTCAATGAAGGGATTATTACACCATCCATGGTGACCAAAGAGGAAACTAGTTGTGAGGAAGTAGATGAGGTAATGGTTGTCGAAAATGAAGTTGAGCAGCAGTTTAAGCTTTTACATATTCAGACTCCCCGAGCTTATGCTGTGTTTGAACTTAAATCTATGCAGTTCCCTTTGATTGATAACTATTGGAATTACTTAGGAATAATTGACAGGGTACATGATGAGTGGAATGAAGGGTACCTAACGAAGAGCTTGATTAATCGTGCTCATGATGAGTGGAAGGAGCATCGGACTATGTTTGCTTCGATCATTGAGCTGAGTTGTTGTAGTTTGCTTTTATTTTGCTCTTGCAGATTTGTTTTTCATTCAGGTGGAAGTTGGAGTAACCTCTTATCAAGTTTTAGGTCAAAGCTTTTTCAAGAGGGGGATGATGATAGGATTTGGGGTACTAACCCCACCAAATACCGAAGCCAAACTCATCTACTTCTCTCATGGATATCTCATTTGATTGCTTATTTTTTGTTTATGTTATTTAGACGTCCTATTTCTTGTATTTTTCCTAAATTACCCACATGTTTATTTTGTATTTACAGGAATGCCACTAGAGCATCCTTTTAGTCATTTTATTTACAAGTTTGCCATTGTATATAAATAAAGCACATGTATAGGGTCTGAGAAGACTTCACATTTTTAATAAAAAACTCTTGAGACTTTTCTCTTAGAAAATTCTCCTTTTCCCTCTCTTAGAAAATTCTCCTTTTCCCTCTCTTATTAATCCCTTTAGCAAGGATTATGGCGAGCAACCCTATTACTCGGACTGGTGCATCACATCCAGTGAGTCTTAGGCCGTATTGGATCTTGTTGGTTTGTCATTTCCAACACAATAGCTCATGGATTTGCTAAAACCCCCATTTTATTTTCTTTTCTTATTCATTGTGGTGCCTTTTTGTATGTACGACCCCGAAGATACATCACCATAGGGCACTTCCCCTCTATTCACTAAGTTTCTCCTAAGTGAGCCCATAGGGCACTTCCCCCTTATTCACCATGTTTCTCTCAAGCAAGCCCTTAAGTACTTTCCCTCTATTCTCTAAGTTCCTCTCAAGCGAGCCTATAGGGCACTTCCCCTCAATTCACTAAGTTTCTCTCAAGCGAGTCCATAGGGCACTTACCCTCTATTTACCAAGTTCCTCTCAAGTGAGCCCATAGGGCACTTCTCTTCATCAATTCCTTTTGGCACAACATTAAGACCAAGAGTAGGGTTGCCAGTCCCCAAGAGATGTTGCTACTTAGGTTTGTGAGCCTAGTGAGACATGACTAGGTCCTTTAGATTGATCCCCATTTTAGGGTTGCTAGTCTCTAAGAGACGCTCTCGTTTAGGTTAGTGAGCTTAGTGAGGCACGACTAGGTTTAAGATCAATTCCATTTTAGGATTGCTAGTCCTCGAGAGATGCTCCTGCCTAAGTTGGTGAGCCTAGTGAGGCACGATCAAGTTTTAAATCGATCCTAGCTTAAGGTTATTAATCCTAGAGAGATGCTCTCACCTAAGTTAGTAAGCTTAGTGAGATACAACTAGGTTTTAGATCGATCACAATTTCGAATTACTAGTCCCCCAGAGACGCTCCTGCCTAGGTTAATGAGCCTAATGAGGCATGACTAAGTCTAAGATTGATCCTAGTTTGAGGTTGCTAATCCTTAAGAGACGCTTCCGCCTAGGTTAATGAACTTAGTAAGGTACGACCTAGTTTTTAGATTGATCCTAAATTAGGATTACTAGTTCTCGAGAGACGTTCTTGCTTAGGTTAATGAGCTTAGTAAGGTATGACTGGGTCCTTTAGATCAATCCTGATTTTAGGGTTGTTAGTTCCTGAGAGATACTCTCGCCTAGGTTAATGAGCCTAATGAAGCATGACCAAGTTTTAGATCAATTCAAGTTTAGGGTTGCTAGTACTTAAGAGACACTCCTGCTTAAGTTAGCAAGCTTAGTGAGGTATGACCAGGTTTTAGATCGATCCCAGTTTAGGACTGCTAGTTCCCAAGAGACACTCATGCCTAGGTTAGTAAGCCTAATGAGACATGATTAGGTTTTAGATTGATCCTAGATTAAGGTTATTCACCTCTGAGAGACGCTCTCGCCTAAGTTAGTGAGCCTAGTGACACACGACTAGGTTCTCCAATTCAATTCCAGAGTAGAGTTGTTTATCCCTTAGAGACACTCCCACCTAGGTTAGTGAGCTTAGATAGGCACAACCAGGTTTCATTTCTTCACCAAAATCTATAGTAGATCGGGTCTAGGATAGCTATTTAGTTGTTTTAAAATCATCTTAGGGGAAAAAATGGTGTCTCTTTGTCTTTATGGTAAAGTTTTATTCAAACTTTGCCACAAAAAGGGGCAACTATAGACACTCAATTTTTACCCTCTTTATTTTATTTTATTTTTTCTCAATGGGTCCTAAATTAGGAAATAAATTTAGAAAAAATAAGAATTTTATAAAAATAAAAAAAAAAGAAAAAGAAATTTAGAAAAATATCAAAAAAATAGGATATATAGAAAGAAACCTAAAAAATAAGAAGGTTAGAAAATAAAATTTGAAAAGTTCAGAAAATTGACAAATCACAAAAAGATAGAAAAGGTTGAATAAAATAAAAGATTTTAAGGAGTAGTAATTTAATAAGATAGATTTTTAAATTTTAAAATAAGTTTATAAGTTGGACCATTGAACTTAAACCTAAATTTAAATCTAACCTAAGTTAACCTGGTCCATATGTATAATTTAATTGCACATATAAATAAGGTATAAGTCAACGATCTAACGGATAAACACATAAACTTAGGCATTAGGTTCAATTAGAGGTCTTGGGTTCGAATTTTGGGGGGCATATAGGGTTTTTTCATTTTTTATCACACTAGGTACTACCACGTGTTAGGATTCGATTGCGCTATGTGCCCTAACACGTGGCATCGTCGGATTAGACAACATGTTGATGTAGCACCATGTGTTACGTGATGACACATGGTAAGCTGGGATTGGTCAAGTTAGCTAATGTAACACCACATCGGCATTACGTTAGCACTTTCCTTCTCTTTCTCTCAGTTTCCCTCATTTTCTCCTGATTTTCCTCCACTTTCCCTAGCTGAAACATCCTATCCCCTTCGCTTTAGAGCCAATTTTTGCACAAATTCGCCACATACACACGTAATTTCTTGCATTAATCTTGTTTACCACATAGCCTACTATGAATTAGTACAAGAAATACGTCCATATTTAGTCATTGCAATGATTAAATGAGTGTTGAAAATTCGAAACAAAAAAACTTAATTTTTGGGCATTTTCAATTAATTCGAATTCAAGCCTTCCTTGTTTTCTGGATTGCTTCGTGTATAAAAGGGGTTCATTAGAGAACTAAGGGGTAGAGACATCACGCACAAGCTATAGAATCAAGGCACAAACTCTCTCTCTCTCTCTTCCTGATCACTCTCTCTCTTTACTAAGCTTTCTCTCTCTTGAGCCCATCTCCATAACCGAGCACCTTAGAATCATTACCTATAACTCAAGCTTTCACCCATGATCGCCTTCGACCATTGTCATGCCCTCTAGCATCGCCACCAAACCACCACTACTAAACCTTAATTACTGAACTCACTCTTCTAAAACCACTAATTCTACCCCTCATTGATCGAAGCCAGTTACCCTAATGTGACTACTAACTCCAAGAGTCCTTAGCCCAATACTTACTCAACACTTAGAAACCACCACGATGGTTGTTTAATGTCCATCGCAACCCCTAACTTTGACCACCATTTAAAACACCCCCCAAATGCTGAGGCATTAAGCTTATACCCCTTACCCCCCCATTCCTAATCCAGTACATACAAATCCCCTTTCCCTTGTTCACTTTGGCCACCAGATTAGTCTAAACCGTGCCTCATCATGCTATTGAAGTGGAGTTGGAGTAACTTAGATCTAGTGCCCGAACCGACCCAACAACCCGTAACCTAACCTGTACGTTCCATACATCTAAAGACTCATTCTTGGTCTGATTCTCTTTTGGATTGATTTTATTTATTTATTTGTTTGTTTGTTTGTTTGTTTATGATGTAAATGTAATTAAATCAAAATTTAAAAAGAAAAAAGAAAAAGAAGTTTATTTAGTTATTTTTTTTTTAGTTTAATAAAAGTAAAAATAAAAATAAATAGAATAATAAAAAAATCACAAAAATAAAAATAAAGTAAAAGTAAAGATAAATAAATAATTAGTTAGAGAATAAAATTTTTTAAAGATAAATAAATAATTAGTTAGAGAATAAAGTTTTTTTTTTTAACGCTTAGAAATCAGGTTTTCCAAAATAAAAAAAATAATAATTCGATTCTATTTTAAAGTTAAGACCTTTTAGAATTTTCCCAAAGAAAAAAAAAAGTAAATAAATAATCCAATTTAGAACCTTCTTTTTAGTAATTTTTCTCAAATAAACTAAATTGAATTAAAGATATAAATTTGGTGTATTTTCAGAATTAAAATAAAATGAACTCATTAAAGTTTTTACAAAAAAAAAAAAAAAACTATATATGTCTGATCCCAAATTGCGAGTATGTAGGCACCTATGGGGTGATGATAAAAATAAAAAAAATATATAATTTTCCCTTTTCTTAGATTACTTAAGAGTAATTAACAATTGAGTTTTTATGAAATTAAAAAGGTAATTTTTTAAGATTAAGGTTAAATTTAGAAAGTCAGTAGTATTTGTAAGGGTTTAAAATTTCCAACCCCTGAATCCAAATCTCTGGTTTTCAAGAGTTGTTTCAAAAAATCAGTTTTATCGTAGACGAGTGACTAAGTTATAACCCATCCACTTAATTAGTTATAACTTAACCGTTTTTCCGGATTCCTATTGGGTAGCAACTCTAAAAATATTTTTAAGATAAAAAGAAAAAAAAAAAACCAGTTTTCTTTAAACCTTAGTTGAGAGTTAATATTAAATGGATAGGGTTTAATACTGATTAATTTGAAGAAGATTTAATTTGAAAAGATGAAAAACCAAACTCGACACTAAGTCATCTATTCCTAATAGAGGACATGAAATCTACCTTAACACTCCTTAACCATTAATCTCCAAAAAGATGACTCCTTAATAGGAGGCTTTTCAGTACTTCCCGAACTAAGAAATTAGGTTTGATAATTTTGCCATTGAGAAGGGATAAGTTGTTGCCTAACTTTTTGAAGGCATCAAGCTCCTTAGGGGTACTGATGATATCGACAAGTATGTCAACTTCTCATCTAGCTTAAAGGAGTTAATTGTTGCAAAGTTATATGATGTAAGTTCAATAAGAAAGAGGTATGCATTTTGATTCCCTTTCATGAAGATTTGAGTGTTTTAATTGTTGATAGCAGTTTTAGTAAATGGGCTAAAGGCTTAAATTGATCATATCAATACTTGAGCCCAACTTCTAAGGCCCATCCATATATGCATATCTAATCACCTACTATAAACACTAGTCAATAACCCAAGGTAAGGGGATCCTCTCCTTCATTTTCTAACTCTCTGATCACTCTACAATCTCTTTCACATAATAAGAGGGCTAACTTTAGTATTGGAGTAGCCATACCGAAGCACCCTCCGATATCCTCTATAGCTGTGTTCCTATTTTAAAGATACATGCGTACTATGACGAAAATTGATTGACAACAATTTAAGATTGACTTAGGCATTAGAGCAAATGCATCAAAGCACCCTTCGGTGCCCTTTGTAGCTATGTTCTTATTTTGCAAGTATACGCATGCCATGATGAAAATTGACCGACAACAATTGGCACTATCTGTTGAAATGTGTAATTATTGCCATGATTTCCCGATATTACTTTGAGATTTGCCAATGAGATGTTCTTTCCATTTATGGATTTTCTTCGTTTCCTATCTCTAGATTTCAATAAATTTCTTCATAACTCACTAGATTATTTTAACCAAAGTGGATTTCTTTTCCCTCTTGGCCTTAAATTTGTATGCTCATGAATATTCTATTAGTCATGGCTAGATATCTTCATTTGAATTTATGGCTGCATGGGACATTTTCTACCTCCTTTGAAGTGTGTTCTTGCTGTAAAAGTTGAAAACCGTCGTGAAACTACCATGTTGTCACCATGAAAGTGACTCAAATTTCTTTCTTTGCTTTCAGTTACGATGAGTGCTCACAAAAGAAAGTGGAAAACCTCCTTAGATAACCATCGTGGCACTGCACATTTAAAGAATTTTTGCAGTTTAAGTTTCGAAACTGCCTTCGATAACTGCCAGTTGTTTGTTTATTGTATTCAAGTTACGGAGTATTCGTTCGCGAGTGGTTTTTCATCCAAGCTTCTTTCAAAAGCTAAAGAAAGTGAAATTCCAATAGTAGTGAAGTGCCTTTCGACTAAGATTTATCCTGCAACTTCGTCCATGTCATACCGAATTGTATGTGGCCGATTGGCCTTCCTTATGCCAAGCTGTCCATCTCATGAGCAGCATTGAGAATTGTAGAGCTCTAATGGATATTTTGAGCATTACTAAACTGCGAAGTTTCATATCAAGCTGTTCTCGGATTTAATGTACCAAAAATTTGACCATGAATTCAAGCTCGTAGGCGTCGAGCTCATCTTTGCAAGGAGGATACCGAGTTCTTCTTTGTCATGCCATGTACTATGAGCTTCTGTGCTGCTCTTCTCGGATAGCAACTAGTGAAGTCAACAAAAAAAAAAAACTGAGTTACAAACAGGATACAATTGTCATGATAATAGTTTAATCAACTCAATCGGAGTATGTGTTGCACGCGCTAACTGTTTGTATTGTTCATACCAAGCTTAAGAATGCAATTGCTATTCACTGTAGTGACAGTATCTAAAACAAAAGAAAATGCCGAGAGTAGGATTGAAATTTCGGCAGAAAATGCCTACTTAGTGTCATATGAGCACTAGCTGCTGAGAACCTATCTACTGTGTGTTGCCGAAGTGCCGAGTAGATCAACTAGGTCCATCGGCCGAGGTCCACCTAACATAAATTAGCCATCTGCATGCTTGAGAAACTATACTTGAAACTTGCCGAGAACATCACCAAACAGAGAAAGACTCCTGAGACGCTCCTCAAGCTTGAAATCCAAACTATTACACCAGCTAGTCAAAGCTATAAGTGGTTGTACCGATAGCGTGCCGAGCAACTCCAAGTGTGCGTACCCAAGCTAAAGTGCCTTGTTCCTTTAGTTACCAGGTAGAATTGTACACTGAATTGAACTATGTTCATAGGCACAGATGTGAATAGATTTAAGGAGTCGTCGAGCATCCGTTCCTATTTGAGTGGATCTACTTTAAGTAGCCGAATCAAACTACATGTACCAAGGCCGAACATCCCCTAGTGAATGGCCGAGCCAAGAACTTTTCTAAGCCAAGCAACCACATTTCTGAGTATGAGCTCTGAGCTCCAAGTTTCTTTGGCTCGTCCTCACAATTAAACGCGCCAAGCTATGCTTTTCTATATTTTTCAAGCTTTCTTTTTCCAAGCCTGCGGCAAGACGAGCTCTTCAAAGCAGCTCCCAAAAAATTGTTGATTGCAGGCCAAGAAAATCTGAGGCAGAAATGCCGAACTACACTTCTGAGCCATCTGAGACCCAATGCCGAGCTAAGTTTCCAAGCTTACAGTAGACCACTTCCATACTCTATGCTTAACTACCGAGTTCTTCTGAGCAGTTTGTCGCATTATAACCGTGTATAGTGAAGATATGCTAAACTCTCTTATTTTAGAAATTGCTACGCTGAACTGATACAAAGGGGACAGCATAACTTCGAGCTCCACTGAGTTAGAGAGCACTGAGAAGCATACTTTGAGCTTTGCCGAACCCTTGTGTAGATAATAAGGAAGATCCATGCCTCAAAATGATCCATCTTTTTGGCTTGCGTTAATCCAATCACAACCGAACCATTCTAATAGCATCACCCCAGCCACTCCAAGTTCAGATGCCAAACTAAGTTTTTGAGCTATCGTTCATATGGCAATCCATAGCCAAGCAGTAATTGAGCTGAGTGAAATCTGAGCTAGAAAATCTGAGCTCCTTAACTCTGTTCGAGTTCATTCCATAGTGGTTGAAGCTCCAAATGGACGAGCAACGAGTGGCAGTCCATAGCTCCAAATTGCAAGTTCCCCCCACATCAGATCAAGTCGTATATCCATACATCAACTTGAACTATTTTATAGGAAACTAGTGTACCTAGAAGCTCAATTATCACTAGGACTTACCAAGATAGAATTGAACTGAAATAGATCCTTCAAAATATTGAAGAAAATTAGAGGGAAACGGTCCACAATTGAATAAAAGTAGCTGACGTGAAACTGCTCGGAGGATGTGACTCACCAATAAACACAATACGACTTGACACCTCACTTAATATAACGCATAAGTTGATGTCAAGGTCCACCTACCACTAATCCTGAGCTACTTGAAAAAATTAGATAAGAGTGTAAGGGATATGGACTTGGAGAGGATTGTCTCACAAGAATAGAGTATTCAATATTAAGATGTAAATTATCTCCAGCTTACAAGAGAGAAAAGAATTATTTATAGTAAATCCTTAGGACAGTATTATAAATAAAGAAATTATAAGAAAGTATTTACAAAAAGAGGATTCCTAATACATATGAAAAGGGTAAAAAGGACAACAAATCAAAAATGGAAAAGTAGTTAAATGTCAAACAAGGTGGACAATTGGTAGTGTAGCATTGGTCCCATGTGAATATTTTTTTAACATAGCAGGTGGGAATGGTCAAAATGTTGTGGCAATAAAGGAGCCGAGACGAAAGAGACGATGGTATGTCGAAAGAGACGATGGTATGTCGAAAGAAAACTACTTGGCCATTTAAGTGAGTCTCTTCTCACTTGGTAAGAGATTTTCGGTAGCAATTTGTCGAAGCACTCAGCATAGGGTCCTTGGCAAGGGAATGGTCGGCATCAACATTACCAAGTATACAAATTAACGTATGACAATGTGGGAAGCTCAAGGAGTTCAACCACCTTTCTTCGATGTATAGTTTCTCATCATTAGCAGGTTGCCGAAAGAGAATTCTTTAGGAGAGGGATTAGAGTCTTCAGAGGTGCGCACAAGTAATGGGATTACTGGTCAGCAGTGCATCAGTTTCCTAGGGTTGTTAAAGATTTACCCTCAAATCTTAGCCTTCATCATCATCGGGCGCATATGGAGTTATGTCGACGACGTTTAATGTAATGGATACGCCGAAACCTTCGAGTAGCTCAATCTCATAAGCATTATTGTTAAGGCACCTCAGGATCCTATAAGGTCCATCCACTTTGGGTGAGAGTTTGTTTATCCTCTTATTAGGGAAGTATTCTTTGCTAAGATGGATCCAAACAAAGTCCCCAAGAGCATAAATGATTTGTTTCCTTCCACAGCTTCCTGAGCCATAGTTTTGGTCAATTGCTCGGCAATTCTTTGGTATAACTTATGAAACTTCTCGGCATGCTGCAGGCCAGGTTGACTCTCCCCTTGTGTAGACGAATTGTTAACTAAGTCTAAGGGTAGGTTCGGGTTAAGTTCATAAACAACCTCAAACGGTAATGTTCCAGTGGAGCTGTGAGTTAAGTGATTGTAGGCAAATTCATTGATTGGTAGGCATAAATCCCAGTTACAAGAGTTCTTTCCAACAGTAGCGCATAGGAGGCTACCGACGGTTGTGTTAACTACTTCAGTTTGGCCGTCTATCTGAGGGTGGCAAGAGGTACTGAACAGGTGTTAAGTTTCGTCCATAGGGTTTTCCAAAAGAAGCTCGTGAATTTCAAATCACGATTAGACACAATACTTTTCGACACTCCATGGAGTCGTACAATTTCCTGTAAAAAGAGGTTAGCGATGAATAAAGCATCGTTAGTCCTATGGTAGGGAATAAAGTGGCCCATCTTGCTGAACTGATTGACTACTACCATGATCGAATCGTGTCTTCTCAGTACGTAGGGAAGGCTGAGCATGAAATCCATGCTTATATTGATCCATGGTCGCTTTGGAATTGGTAGGGGTATATATTCTCCATAGAGCTCTCTCTTCCCTTTAGCATACTTACACACCTTGCACCACCCCTCAAGTATTCAGTGCACATCCCTCATTATCCTAGGCCAGTAAAAATGCTCCTTCAATATCTTGACCATTCTCTTTTCCCCAAAATGGCCTACCAAACCCTCAGCATGAGCTTCTTAAACTAGTAGCTCCTTTGTAGAACCACCCAGCACGCACATCTACTTGCCCTTCATTAAGAACCCCTCACTCAAGTAGAATCCATCTATAGCTCCTCTATCACTGCACTTACCTACTAAAGGCCCAAAATGTGGGTCATGCTCATATTGATCAAGTAGAGTGCTGCACTTTAGCTTGCAACGTCATGATAAGGGTATAACGATGAGAAAGTGCATTAACTACTGTATTAATACTTCCCTTCTTATACCTGATGACATAGCAAAAGGTCTCTAGGAACTTGACCCACTTAACGTAATGCCGAGAAAGCTTTTACTACCCACGAAGATGCTTGAGAGATTCATGATCAGAATAGATAATGAATTCTCTTGGCAATAGGTAATATTGCCAATTTTGGAGTATACGGACAAGGGCATAGAACTGCTTGTCGTAGGATGAGTAATTCAAGACAACACCTCGAAGTTTTTTGCTGAAGTAGGCAAGCGGTCGGTGCTCTTAAATAAGTACAGCACCAATGCCAATACCAGACGTATCACATTCAACGTCAAAAACCTTCTTGAAATTTGGTAAGGAAAGTATTGGAGCAGACGTCAGCTTGCACTTCACATCTTCAAAACTCCTCATAGCCTTTTCTGTCCATTTAAACTCAATGTTCTTCTTAGTCAATTCAGTCAATGGCACAGTCATGGAGCTAAAGTTTTGGATAAATCTTCGATAGAAAGAGGCTAAGCCATGGAAGCTCCTGACTTTAGCTGCACTTACCAACGTAGGCCACTCATTAATAGCCTTGACCTTTTCCTCATCAATGTGAACTCCACTCCTAGAAACGACATATCCGAGGAATATAACCTCTCTCTAATAGAGCGCACATTTCTTCAGGTTACCGAATAATTTCTCAGTACGAAGTATGTTAAACACTAATCTCAAATGTTCGATATGAACAAGAAGGTCAGCACTGTTGACCGGAATATAGTCAAAATAAACCACAACGCATTTGCCTATCAATGCTCGAAGTACATGATTCATGAGTCGCATGAATGTACTCGACGTATTAGTTAAACAAAATGGCATAACCATCTACTCAAATAGACCATCTTGAGTCTTAAAGGCTGTTTTCCATTCATCTCCTGGTTTCATTCATATTTGATGATAGCCACTCTTTAGATCTATTTTTGAAAAGATGCGTGCACCATGCAACTCATTGAGCATGTCATCCAATCGCGGGATCAGGTATCGGTACTTAATAGTAATCTTGTTGATGGCATGGTTGTCAATGTACATCTTCCATGATCTATCTTTCTTTGGTACTAGCAAGGCTGGGATGGCACATGGGCCCATGCTCTTATGGACATATCTGTGGTCTACTAACTCATCAACTTTCCTTTTTAGCTTAGCTGCTTATTCAAGATTAAGTTTATAGGCAGGTTGATTTGGTAGGGCTACTCTAAGTTGAAGATCGATGCAATGCTCAATTCTTCTCAAGGGAAGTAATCCTTTTGGCATCTCAGATGGAAATAAGTCAGCTAATTCCTGAAGTATTTACAGCACTTTAGCAGTTAAGTTCTTAGCCTCTCTAACCTCTAGGAGTCTCCTAACTAAGAGGAGTACATAGTCTTCAGGTTTGACCTCTTGTGCAAACTGAGCTTAGGAAATCACTAAGGACTTCTGTTGTAGAGATCTCGCAACCTTTTCCTGGGCTTCTTGCACTTCCCTAAGACTCATCCGTGTCAATATAACTTTCTTCCCATCCTTTTGAAACATGTAGGTGTTTCTATACCCATCGTACAACACCCTTAAGTCAAATAGCCATAGTTGGCCGAGTAATATGTAGGATGTACATAAGGGTAGGACGTCATACAACACCTCGTCCCTATATCTATCACCAATAGTAATCGGCACTCTGACTTGCTTAGAAACATGTAATCCTCCTCTCTCGTTCAGCCATTGAATCTTATATTGCTTGGGGTGTAGAAGAGTTGATAATTTCATGGCCTTAACTACCCCTTATGCGATGACGTTGGTATAGCTCTCTCTGTTAATGATCACAGTACATAGCTTATCATTCACCCGGCAATTTGTATGAAAGTGGCTCTCTCTCTGCTTGTTCTCATTAACCACTAAAGTACTAAGAGATCACCGTACAATAAAGCAATACTCAGTACTGCCCTTAGGGGGTATCTCGGCTCCTGAATCTTCCTTAAATTCTTCGAACATCTGATCAGTTGCCACTTCTTCCTCTCCTTTACTGGCACTTTGTACTTCAAATTGGGGCTTATCTCCTTTAATGGTCATGACTCGGTAGTTCAGACATTAACTAGCCACATGTCCTTAGCCAAGACACTTAAAACATTTGATTTCTTAGGTTTTCCATCCTAAACCTTGACCTTGATCTCTTCGGATCTTAGGTTCCTCGATCTTACTCTTACCTTAGCTCTCGTCTGGTCGACTTAGCATGTAACCTCGATGTTCAACCTCGGATTTGTTTAGTGCCTTGTCACTCCTTGCTCAACTCGGCAGGCCATTCCTACTCGGCATTCAGCTAGCCTGGTTCTACCGTTGCCTTTCAACTCTTTAGGCTACACAGATGGTTTCATTTAGAGTTAGGAGGCTTTGCAATTCCACAACATGACCAATCTCAGCTTGGAGTCTCGAGATGAACCGTGCTATAGTTAAGTTATCACTAGAACTTATCGGAGAAAAATTGAACTAAAATGGGTCCTTCGAGATATCGAAGAAAATTAGAGGGAAACGATCCACAATCGAACAAAAGTACCTAATGTGAAGCTGTTCGGAAGATATGACTCACCAACAAACACAACACGACTTAACACTTCGCTTGATATGATGCATAAGTTGATGTCAAGGTCCATCTGCCACTAATCCTAACCTATTAGGCAAGATTAGATAAAAGTGTAAGGGGTATGGACTTAGAGAGGATTGTTTCATAAGAACAGAGTATTCAGTATTAAAATGTAAGTTATCTCCGGCTTACAAGAGAAAAAAGGATTATTTATAGTAAGTCCTTAGGGTAGCATTAAAAATAAAAAAATTACAAGAAAGTATTTACAAAAAGGGGATTCTTAATACATACGAAAAGGGTAAAAAGAACAACAAACCAAAAATGGAAAAGTAGTTAAATGTCAGATGGGTAGATAGCTGGTAGTGCAGCATTGGTCCCGTATGAATATTCTCTAAGCACAGTAGGCAGTAAGGGGTCAAAATGTTGCGACACTAAAGGGATTGGGATGAGAGAGATGGTGATATGCTGAGAGAAAACTACTTGGTCGTTTAAGTAAATCTCTCGTCACTTGGCAAGAGATTCTCAACAGTAGTTTATCAGAGTACTCAGTATAGGGTCCTTGGCAAGGGAATGGTCGGCATCATCACTACCAAGTGTATAGATTAACGTACGATAATGTAGAGAGCTCAGGGAGTTCAACCACCTTTATTCAATATACAGTTTCTCGTCATCGGCAGGTTGCCGAGAGAGAATTCTTCGAGAGGGAGATTGGAGGCCTCAGAGGCGCATACGAGTAATGGGACCGTTGGTCGGCAGTGCATCAGAAACTAATCGTTCCAATGTATTAAGCATGAGACATGCTAATCAAGTTGCTGTAAGAGGTTTGATCAAGAAAGACAACTAAATTTTGAGTTGCCTATCTCACTAGTAGTTCCAACGTGTCAAGCATGAGATAGCAACTTAATCCATCTTAGTAATTCTACTAAGCTTTCTATAAGGTCGGCATGAGTGGACAAATTTAGAAGTCGAGCTGTATTTCTAATGAAATAGCAGAAAACAAGAGCAGTAACATAGTAGAGCACAATGAACATGCATGATCTACAATCTAAGCCAAACATCAAAGACTAAGTTTTTTTTTAATATATGTTATATCTGGCTACTTGTGAATTCCACATTTCAAACTGTTGTCGTAGAGAAGTTAATTGCTGATCAACTTCTATGGTTGAGCAAAGCTGGCATCCACATCTTGAGTCCCAGCATCCGAGCTATAGTTTTAGCTAATATAGCTGGCTAACACTTACCAACTTGTAGGCTATTATTTTCTAAGCTCTTTGTAATCTTAGCTAAAAGAAGGTCGAGCTACCAAGAGGGCCAAGAAGCCAAACATTTCTAATAGTAGGGTTTAAGGTTGAGCCATTCTTGGATAGGCTCAAGGAGTAAGGAAGATACTTAGTTGAGAATAACAATGGCTGAGAGGCTGAACATGTCTAGTAGCAGCATAGACATGAATATTTGCCAAACAATTAAATACCAATCCCAAACCAAGTTTCTTCATCTTGTAGTGTTGAGAAGTAGCTCCTCTTTTTACTCGAAGGGAGACATTGATGTCGAGTTCTTCTATCAGCCAGCAAAGTTACCAAGAAGCCGAATGGATTAGAGTTATATCAAGTTCTCGAGCTACACACCGAATTGCCAAGTGCATCCAAAAAACATTTATGTGCAATGGTTTCTAGAGTTCCTTTCTATTGAACACAAACAAGCTAACTAGAATGAGACCAAGCATCTAAACTCAGTTAGTAATCGGACTACATGCTCAGGGATCGAGTTTAGTTTGAGATTAGATCTAAGCAACTTGCAGAAAATCGAGCTAGTTGTTCATCAAGCCCAAGCTTTTCACAACACATGCTGAGCTGCCAATTTATATAACAAACATCCAAACCCTTAACCTTTGAACCTTGCTCCGATACAATGCATCCAACTATCTCAACTAAGCTTATTTCTACTGTCATGTGCTGAACGACTATCATCCAAACCAAGCAACTGTATAATTTATCTACCAAATTATGTGTCAATGCCGACTTATAGGACTTTATGATTGGAGAATGGATACAATTGAGAAGCCTCACTAAGCAATCCTTGGTGTGCCTAGGAGCTCAGTTATCATTAAGACTGACCGTAGCAAATCTGACTGAAAAGGGTCCTTCAAAATATCGAAGAAAATTAGAGGGGAATGATTCACAAACAAACAAGAGTAGCTGAAATGAAGCTGCTCGGAGGATGTGACTCACCAACGAACACAATACAACTTGATACCTCACTTGATATGACGCATAAGTTGATGTTAAGGTCCACTCGTCACTAATCCTGAGCTACTCGGTAAGATCAGATAAGAGTATATAAAAAATGGACTTAAAGAGAGTTATCTCACAAGAACAGAATATTTAGTATTAAAATGTAAGTTATATGCAGCTTACAAAAGAAAATGACTATTTATAATAAGTCCCTAAGGCAGTATTACAAATAAAGAAATTATAAGAAAGTATATATAAAAAGAGGATTCCTAATATATACGAAAAGGGGTAAAAAAGACAAAAGACCAAAAATGGAAAAGTAGTACAATTTCAAATAAGGTGGACAAGTAGCAATGTAACATTGGTCCCATATGAATATTCTCTAAGCATAATAGGCGAGAGGGGTCAAAATGTTGTGGCAATAAAGAGGCTAGGACGAGAGAGATGGTGGCATACCGAGAGAAAACTATTCGGTTGTTTAAATAGGTCTCTTGTCACTCGGTAGGAACTTCTTAAGAGTGGTTGGTCGGATTACTCGGCATAGGGTCCTCAGCAAGGGAATGGTTGGCATCATCATTATCGAGTATACAGATCAACGTATGACAATTCGGGGAGCTTAAGGAGTTCAGCCACATTCCTTCAACATAAACTTTCTCGACATTAATAGGTTACCAAGAGAGAATTTGTAGGGTGAGAGATTATAGTCTTTAGAGTTTTACATGAGTAATGGGACCGTTAGTCGGCAATTCATTAGTTCCTCGAGGTTATTGAAGATTTGCCCTCAAGTCTTAGTCTTTGTCATCTTTAGGCACATATGGAGTTAAGTCGATGATGTTGAATGTGGTAGATACACGAAGACCTTCGAATAGCTCAATCTCGTAGGCATTATCATTAATGCACCTCAGGATCTTGTAAGGTCTATCTACTTTGGGACATAGTTTGTTCATCCTTTTGCTAAGGAAGTGTTCCTTGCTAAGATGGATCCAAACAAGGTCCCTAGGGGCATAAACAATTCATTTCCTTCTATGGCTTCCCATTTCCTTCTATTGGAACACAATTTTAGCCAATTACTCGGCAATCCTTTGATGCAACTTATGAAATTCCTCAGCACACTACAAGTTAGATTGACCTCCCCTTGTGTAGTCAGACTATTAACTAAGTCTAAGGGTAAGTTCGGGTTAAGTCCATAAATAACCTTAAATGATGATGTTTTAGTGGAGCTATGAGTTGAGCAATTGTAGGCAAACTAAATGATGGGCAGGAAAAAATCCTAATTATGAGAGTTCTTTCTAATAGTGGTGTACAGAAGACTACCGACGGTTCTATTAACTACTTCAATTTGGCCATCTGTCTAGGGGTAGCAAGAGGTATTAAACAGGAGCTTAATGCCAAGTTTCCTCTATAACGTCTTACAAAAGAAGCTCATGAATTTGGAATCATGGTTGGACATAATACTCCTTGGTACTCCATGCAGTCGCATAATTTCTTGCAAAAAGAGGTTAGTGATGAGTAAAGCATCATTAGTTCTGTAGCAGGGGATGAAGTGGCTCATTTTGTTAAATCGATCGACCACCAGCATGATCAAATTATGTCTTCTAGGTGTGTAGAGAAGGCCGAGCATGAAATCCATGCTTAGATCGGTCCACAACCGCTCAGGAATTTGTAGGGGTATATATTCTCTATAGGTCCCTTTTCCATACTTACACACCTTACACCTCTTAAGTATTCTGTGCACATCCCTCATCATCCTAAGCCAGTAAAAGTGCTCCTTCAATATCTCAATTGTCCTCTTTTTCCCAAAATGGCCAACCAAACCACTAGCATGAGCTTCTCAAACCAATAGCTCCCTTATAGAATCACTTAGCATGCAAATCTGCGTGCCCTTCATCAAGAACCCTTCACTTAAGTAAAATCCGTCCATAGCTCCTCTAGTACTTCACTTGGCTACTAAAGGCCCAAAACGCAGGTCATGCTCATATCAATAAGGTAAAGTGTCAAATCCAAGCACTTTAGCTTGCAACGTTGTGAAGAGGGTATGATGGCGAAAAAGTGCATCAGCTACTATATTGGTACTTCCCTTCTTATACCTGATGACATAGCAAAGGGTCTCTAAGAACTCGACCTACTTAGCGTGACGCTAAGAAAGCTTCTACTACCCGCAAAGATGTTTGATAGATTCATGATCTAAATAGATGATGAATTCTCTTAGCAACAGATAGTGTTGCCAATTCTGAAGTTTATGGATAAGGGCATAGAACTCCTTATCATAGGCTAAGTAATTCAAAGCAGCACCTTGGAGTTTTTCACTAAAGTAGGCAATAGGTCGATGCTTCAACATAAAGACAGCACCAATGCCGACACCAAACACATCACATTCAACCTCAAAAACCTTCTTAAAATTTGGTAGGGCAAGAACTGGAGTAGACATCAACTTACACTTTACATCTTCAAAACTCCTTTGAGCCTTTTTTATCCATTTAAACTTAACGTTCTTCTTGGTTAATTTAGTCAATGGTGTAGTTATGGAGCTGAAGTTCCAAATAAACCTCTGATAGAATGAGGCTAAGCCATGGAAGCTCCTAACCTCAGCAGCACTAGTCAGTGTAGGCCACTCATTAATAGCTCTGACCTTTTCCTCATCAACTCGAACTCCACTCCCTAAAATGATATATCCGAGGAATACAACTTCGCTTTAATAGAACATGCATTTCTTTAGGTTTCCGAATAATTTCTCGGTGCAAAGTATGTTAAACACCAATCTCAAATGTTCGATATGAACGAGAAGGTAGACACTACATACCAAAATATCATCAAAATAGACCACAACGCATTTGACTATCAATGTTCTGAGCACATGATTCATGAGCCGCATGAATGTACTTGGCACATTAGTTAAACCAAATAGCATAACCATCCACTCAAATAGACCATCCCAAGTGTTAAAGGTTGTTTTCCATTCATCTCCTGATCTCATTCATATTTGATGATAGCCACTCTTTAGATCTATCTTTGAAAAGATACATAAACCATGCAACTCATCAAGCATGTCATCCAACTGTAAGATCGGGTATCGGTATTTAACGGTAATCTTATTAATGGTACGACTATCAATGCACATCTTCTATGATCCATCTTTCTTTGGTACTAATACGATTGGGATGTCACATGGGCTCATGCTCTCATAGACATATTCACGATCTACTAACTCATCAACTTGCCTTTTCAACTCAGTTGCCTGTTTAGGATTGAGTCTATAGGTAGGTTGATTCGGCAAGGCTACTCTAGGTTGAAGATTGATGTAATACACAGTAACTCTCTCACGCGGTCTATTCTCTAAGACCTTGTTTACTGAGACAGTTAAATTGGTCACAATAGTAGCAAGATCTTGTATCTTCTCATCAGTAGTACGTAATGTTTATTAGGTAACTCGACTACGACCATGAGCATCACTTTCAACATCATGAATCTCTCCCTGTACACTTGGATCCGACATTCCTAACAAAAAATTTCAGTAACTACACTTCACAGGGATGGCTACAACACACTTAATATCCCAAACAGCAGATTGACTATTACTACACAGCTTTCGGTCTTAACCTTAACCTCAAGCTTTGATACTAAGAATATATGGCGTACCTAGGAGCTCAGTTATCACTAGGATTACAGTAGCAAATCTGACTTAAAAGGGTCCTCGAAAATATCGAAGAAAATTAGAGAGGAATGGTCCATAAACAAACAAGAGTAGTTGACGTGAAGCTGCTCAGAGGATGTGACTCACCAATAAACACAACACAACTTGATACCTCACTTGATATGATGCACAAGTTGATGTTAAGGTCCACTCACCACTAATCTTGAGCTACTCGGCAAGATCAAATAAGAGTATATGAAAAATAGACTTGGAGAGGGTTATCTCGTAAGAACAGAATATTCAGTATTAAAAATGTAAGTTATATGTGGCTTACAAGACAAAAGGACTATTTATAGTAAGTTTCTATGACAGTATTACAAATAAAGAAATTATAAGAAAGTATATACAAAAAGGGGGTTCCTAATACATACGAAAAAAGGGTAAAAAGGACAAAAGACTAAAAATGGAAATATAGTACAATGTTAAACGAGGTGGACAGGTGGCAGTGCAACATTGGTCCCATACGAATATTCATTGTGCACAGCAAGTGAGAGGGGACAAAATGCTGCAACAATAAAGGGGCCGGGACGAAAGAGATGGTGGTATGTTGAGAGAAAATTATTCATCCCAATTGTAGTAGCTAATGTGTACGTAGTGGTAAAATTGTTGAGCTGAACACTAAAGTAGGGAGATTGTATCATGTCCCATTATGTACATGTGTAGAGGATGGAGAGTAGACCTAGCTGCTCTTTAAGTTTCATCAAAAGACAAGTTGCACTTCTCCAGGACGATAGAGTAAATATACTTGTTCTAATACTTTAGGTTACAAACAAGACTCAAGTTAGACAACTCTAGAACAAGCTCTTTCTTTAATTAATATAAACCTATAAAAGCTCTTGAATTGGCCAGTAAGGAACATATCCACTTGTGTATTGGTTTTTATCAATGAAGGATGAGTAAAATTCTCTATCATTACTTTAGATTCATTCAATCATTTATTTTAACCTATGTGCTTTGCATTGAAGTTTATGTTGATCAATTGTTGATATTCATACTTGATTTAGGAACAACATATTATCTATCCACATGATGTTCCAATGAGAATACAAATATAATTTTAGGCCAAACAAATGCTCATGATTTTGAGCCTACGTAAGTATAATTTGCTAATGGGCAGTTCCTCAATAACTCTAAGTGTTGCGGATTATGACCAAAAACAAACAAGGCTGGTTACTAAATGGGTTCGAGCTTGCAAATAGCCCGAAAGGAATAATGGGGATTGGTGTGAAATTAGACAAATGAAAATAAAAAGGTAAGCAAAACCTATGAATGCACTAATGGAACTTTCGAAGACTCACAACACAATTTAATATGATGCGTAAATCGGTTTGATGAGGTTACTCGCCACTTAGCCTTGCTTAAGGGTTAGGATAAGAGTGATGCCAAGAGAAAATAAGCAATATTTACACAAGGAAGAAAATACTTATATATTAAGGATGATGATGCTTTACAACTACAATTACAAGGGTATTTATATTCATAAGTTATGACAACTTGCCCAAAAGGGAAAAGACAAAAAGGGTATTTCCTAAAAAGAAATATACAACATACAAATAGGTAAAAATGAATATACAATGAAAGCAATCATTGGTGTAGTGGATTCTACACATGATACTATATATGTGGAGATATTGTATTAGTGATACCATTGGAGGATGTAGATAAAAAGTACGGACAATTTGCTTGTCCAAGCAAGGGTTGCTTGGTCAGTTCGGACTCTCTTTCGATAGGGGTGAGGCCAAGTAATTGGCTAAGCATGTGTGAGAATGAAGATGGGCTATTATCTTGGCCTTCAATTTCTTGGCACTTAACATGCGAGAGATAAGTAGTCACTTAACTCGGCAGGTAGAATAAGTTAGCAAGGAGATACACGGCTTTCGCATAAGTCGGTTAGAACATGAGGATTCGTCTTGCTAGCTCCTCTAGTGCTCAAGCTTAGCTGTGGGTCAAAGGTCCAATAACCTGATTCCCATCATTCCCTTTGGGTTGTTTTGGATTTGGGATCAAATCCAAGTGGTCTTCGATGAGCTCTTTGTTAAGGTGATACGAATTGAGGTTGGCAATGTTAAAGGTGTTAGAAACCCCATAGTTCTCATGCAACTCCAATCTATAGGTGTTGTCATTGATCTTCTAGAGGATTCTGAAATGTCCTTCAATTGGTGCAAATAATTTGTTCCTCCTCTTATTCGGGAACCATTCCTTACTAAGGTATAGCCATACTAAGTCTCCTAGTTGGAATTGTTTAGCTATCTTACCCTTAGTCTTCTCCTACATTCTTCTAGCAACTTGTTCGATGTGCTGAGTAACCTTATCATAGATGTACTGGAGCGATTATTCTCTAACTGAGGCGTCAAGGTCTTCTTGCGCGAGTGCAGGGAGGCAGACCTATCCGAAGCCAAGGCCTATTAATGCTTACAAAGGCCAAACTTGATGAATTGCTGACCAGCGGTCCCATTACTCATGCATAGCTCCGAGGAGTACAATCCCTTACTCGAAGAATTCTCTCTTGGCAATCTACTGATGACAAGAAAGTTTACACCAAAGGAAGGTAGCTAAACTCCTTAAGCTCCCTACATTATCATATTATGATCTATGCTCTCGGTAATGATGATGCCGACCATTCCTTAGCTAGCTGTTGCAAAGAGGTTCTTGCTAAGTAACGACAAACTTACTTATCGGCCGAACGGCCCCTTTATTGCAGTAACATCTTGATCCCTTTTGTAATATAGATCAAAGAAACAAAGTGGATCTTGAAACAAGGTCAAAATGGGTCGAATGGGTTTGACGAATGAGAAGTGAGATAGTTGGTTTCAATGGTGAATGTGAATGGATATCATGCACCAACATACAAACACAATCAAGGGTTTAAGCTCGAAATAAAGTTCGATACTACTCACAAATACTAAATATTGCTTAGGATTCAAATGAAGGTTAGATGCAACTCACTAACCTGTTCAAATGAAAGGGTTCACCACAATCTCAAGTTCAAGATCAGCTTAATTTATACTCAATAATCTAACAAATGTTAACTCAAGAGTAGCCTTGCTTAAAAAGGAAAAGATTCTATTTGCAGGAATATACTTTTCTATCTAATTTCATATATTGACATCTATGTCTCTATCTCCATCTAACGTTTACAAATGTTGCTATTTATAGCAAGTCCTAAACCCTAGCAGCAAAACTATAAATAATGTACAAGGCCTTAAACCCTAAAGATTGGGCCCATAAATAAAATAAAGGAAAACATGTATAAGAATATAAAACTGTATGTTTTATAAGGGGAGTCGACATGTAGTTACTCGGCATATCTTACAAGGAGTAGTATCCAAACCGAACGAGGGCAGTTGGATGTATGGATTCAGGAAGGAGTCCCTAAAGTCTTGTAGTGCTTAGTCGAGACACCAAAAAGGTCAGCCCATAATTGCCGAGTTCTAGAATCAGTTGTCATAAGTCTCTTGATGCTGTGCTAAGTGGTTCTTTGGTCTCGAGTACTCAGCCTTGTGGTATCTCGGTACCTTGGCTGACAAAAAACTTGATGTCGAGTGTTTATCTTCCTACCTCTCATCCTTTTAGCTTTTGCTTGACCTCCGCAAGCATTGATAAGCCTCAATTTCGAACAGGTCTACCTCAGCTTAGATATAGTCGGAGGTTGATTCCCATCATTACCATAAGTTTGAAAGGAAGTCGTCCTCGACATTAAATGTTAAGCACCGACTGGGATGCCAAATAAGCTCCTTCTCCCTTTTCGCTTTACCGTAGATACCAAGTGTCTCTAGATTTCCTTAATGTTCATCGGTGTTAAGAGATAGCTCTTTCCATCCTTCAAAACAATGTAAGTGTTAAGGAATCCGTCATGCATCACTTTTTGATCAAATTCCCATGGTTGGCTAAGGAGTAGATTCACGGCATTATAGGCACTACATCAAAGTCGATCTCATCCTCATACTACCCCACCTTGAATGCAATTCGTGCTCTTTTATGCACGTGAACCATACCCTTGTCATTAAACCATTTCAATACATAAGGTCGAGGGTATTGGTAGGTTGGCAATTTCATCTTTTCTACTAACTCGGCAAAAATGATATTGGTACAACTACCTCCATCAATAACCAAGGAACAAGTCTTCCCATTCATTAGGCACCATATATAAAATAAATTTTCCCTTTGTCCGAGATTTGCCTTTTGGTTGGCTAGTTAGCTCGTTAGGGATAAGAGTTCATCTAGATTTTCGACATAGACATCTTCTTTGATCAATCCGTCTTCTGAGCTCTTATCACTCTAACTCTCTATTTGAGCGTTAGGTCCTTTGCCTTTCAAGACCATAATCCTCTTATTTGGACACTGAGAAGCAATGTGTTCGTAACTTAAGTGCTTGAAGCACTTCACCTCTCGAGCCTTGTTGCCAGGTGCCTTCTCTTTCTCAGCAATCTTTTACTCGACATGGATAGGTAAGCTAGGCTCTCCTTTCTCCATCTTCTTTTCTTGCCTTCTCTTGGCATACCTCTTAGGCTTAAGGTTGCCTTATTGAGGTCAGCCAGTCGACCTCTGATGTCTTCTTCTCCTTTGTTTCTCTACTCTTAATGCCAAATTAATTAGCTCGTCCAGAGAGTTAAACGACTACAATTCAACTGTGTCAGCAATATCATCTCAAAGTCCACTTAAGAACTTAACAATGGTACAGTCTTGTAGCTCAGCAATCTCACATCTCGTCATTAAGGTCTTAAACTCTTATAAATACTCTTCAATAGTTTTTCAACCTTATCTCAAGTACTAAAAAGCATGGAGCATCTCTTAATTGAATAAGTTGGCATGAAGCGCTGATTCATCAACCTCTTTATAAGCCTCCATGTTCTGATCGACTCTTCTCCTTCAACATCTTGCTTGGCAACCAACTTATCCCACCAAAGGCTTGCATACTCAATAAGGGATAACGAAGCCAACTTAACCTTTGTCCGTTCATCACACTCGTAGCACTCAAACAACTTCTTGACTTAGGAAACCCCATCAAGGAATTCTTCAGGTGGTAGTATAACATTGAGACAAGTAAAGGCATTGCTTTCCCTCGCTCGACTTGGCACTTAGCCCTCTTATACATGAAACAGGTCTTGACAACTCGATGCACATCTCTCCTCATTCTCGGCCCAAAGAATCGACCATTCAACAATTCATAGGTCCTCCTTTCTCCAAAATGTCTAAAGAGTCCTCTACTATAGGCTTCCCTAATCAACAATTCTCACAGTGAACAAGTCGGCACGCATAATTTTCTACCTCAGAATAAGTAGTCATCCTCTACATGATACTCATCCAACGTTCTTCCATCAATACATCACATGATTATGGGTCTAAAGTATGGATCCCTAGAATACTGTTCTTTGATACTTGCAAACCCAAACAAGTTGGTTTGTAATTTAGTTAAAAGTGCATATCCCCTCGAAAGAGCATTTACAATTACATTGCTCTTTTATTTAATCATGAAATTGAATCCTTTAAGGAATTCAATCTATGTCACCTACCTCTTCAATAATTTTGTTTGACTTTAGAGGTACCTTAAGGATTCGTGGTCAATGTAGATGACTAACTCTCTCGGCAGTAGATAATGCTACCATACTTGCAGTGCTCGAATTAATGCCAAGAGTTCTTTGTCATACATGGAATAATTTAACCGTGGCCCTCTAGGCTTCTCACTGTAGAAGGTGATTAGTCAGCCTTCCTACATAAGGACAGCATCTATTCCAATACCTGATGCATCACATTCCATCTCAAATATTTTCTTGAAGTCAGGTAGAACCAATACCGAGGCAGAAGTCAACCTTTCTTTTATCTCAGCAATGCTCTTCTCCTCCCTTTCTACCCATCAGAGGTCGATGTTTTTCTTTGTTAGCTCAATAAGTGGCATAGCAAGGGTATTGAAATTCTTGATGAATCGTAATGGGAATTAGGCTACCAGGCCTCTGACCCACAATTAAGTTCGAAGACTAGAGGGATTGGCATGACGAATCCTTCTGTTCCAATCGACCCTTACTAAGGCCAAGTACTTCCTTGCCAAGTCACCTTTCATGTCAAGCCGTATGACTGCCCATCTAATGCATTGTCGGCCAGCGGTCCCATTACTCACACAGGCCTCCGAGGCTTCCAATCCCTCTCCTAAAGAATTCTCTCTTAGCAACCTACTGATGATGAGAAACTGTACATCGAAGAAAGGTAGTTAAATTTCTTGAGCTCCCCACATTGTCATAAATTAATATGTACACTTAGTAGTGATGATGCCGACCATTCCCTTACTCACAACCCTATGTCAAGTACTCTGACAAATTGCTGCTGAGAATCTCCTATCGAGTGATAAGAGACTCACTTAAATGGCCCAATAGTTTTCTATTGACATACCACCATCTCTCTCCTCCCGGGCCCTTTAGTGCTGCAACATTTTGACCCTTCCTGCTTACTGTACTTAGAGAATATTCGTATGGGACCAATGTTACACTACCAGCTATCCACTTCGTCTGACATTTAACTACTTTTCCATTTTTGGTTTGTTGTCCTTTTTACCCTTTTCATATATACTAGGAATCCCCTTTTTGTAAATAATTTCTTATAATTTTTTTATTTGTAATGTTGCCCTAAGGACTTACTATAAATAGTCCTTTTCTCTCTTATAAGCCGGAGATAACTTACATCTTAATATTGAATACTCTATTCTTATGAGACAATCCTCTCTAAGTCCATACCCCTTACACTCTTATCTAATCTTGCAGAGTAGCTTAGGATTAAGGGTAGGTGGACCTTAACATCAACTTGTATGTCATATCAAGTGAGGTATCAAGTCGTGTTGTGTTCGTTGGTGAGTTACATCCTCTGAGAAACTTCATGTCAGCTACTCTTGTTCAATTGTAGACCATTTCCCTCTAATTTTCTTCGATATCTTGAATGACCCATTTCAATTCAATTCTGCCCCAATAAGTCCTAATGATAATTGAGCTCCTAAGCACACCACCATCTTTTTGTAGTACATTGATTACTCACTTACACCCAAGCTGACCAATTACTCGGCATCTTCCTTATTGAGAAGCTGAGAAAGAGAGACTCCGGATTGACTAAGTCATCCCTACTCGGATAAGCTAGTTGTCCATACTTTTTATCTACATCTTTTAACAACTTAGCTAACATGACATCGCCATATATATAGTATCATGTATAGAATCTATAGCACTAATGATTGTTTTTCTTGTATATTCATTTTTACCCTTTTATATCTTGTACATTACTTCCTTAGGAAATACCCTTTTGTCTTTTCCTTTTTAAGCAAGTTGCCTTAATGTATGGGTATAAATACCCTTATACTTGTAGCTGTAGGAATCAAATTATCCTTAATACACTTAAGTATTTTCTTCCTTGTGTAAACACTATTTACTCTCAGTATCACTCTTATCCTAACCCTTAAGTAAGGCTAAGTGGTGAGTAATCTCATTAGACCAATTCGTACGTCATATTGAATTGTACCATGAGTTCTCGGAAGTTATATTGGTGCATTATATCCTCTAGAGCTATTCGTGGGTTTTGCTTACATTGCTTTCGTCATTCATTCCTTTCACACTTTCTTCCATTAGTTCTTTTGAGCTTTCTGCAAGCTTGGACCCATCTAGCAGCCGGCCTTATTTATTCTTAGTTATGGTTCGCAACATCTTGGTATCAAAGCAGAGGTTTTGTTCGAGTTGACGTATGTTTTTGAAGTTCTATTATACTTTGTTTTGTGTGTATGAAGTAGAAGTAAGTTACTGTATTCGTTTGAGCGCTATGTTATTAACTATTAATTTCCTGAAGTATTTGTTTGAGCTTTGAATCTTTGAGAAACGAATGACTGACCTGAGTATGAATGTTGGTACTAGTGATAACAGTGGAGTTATCCACCAGGGACGACAGTCTAAGGGAACACCTAAAAGCACTAACGAGAGATTTGATGAGGTAGCTAATCTCTTGGTGGATTTAACCCGAGTTGTACATGCGTTGTCTTACTGACCCACTAAGACCGCGCAAAACACCCTACAAGTTGCTTAACCTGGTAGATGTTAGAACTTGGCTCAACCCATTTGAGGTGGAGGAGCAAGTAGATGAGTGAAGAGAAGGATTGATTTAGCAAGCATGGGAGATAAGAAAGAAGAAGAGTATTTTGAAGAAGAGCATGTACGAGTCCCCAAAGCATCCAACCATATGAAGCTTCAAAATTCAAGTTTTAATGGATCTAGGAATGCTAATGAATACCTAGAATAGGAATAAAAGGTGGAGTGTGTATTTAATTACTATCAATATGAGGATTATGAGAAGGTAAGAACTGTCACTGTTAAGTTCTCTAAATATGCTACTATGTGGTAGAAGAATTTTCAAGCCATGAGGAGATGAAAGGGATACTGAGAGATTAATACTTGGTCAAAGATGAAGAGAATACTCAAAAACAAATTCGTACCGGAAACCTATCTTCAAGATACTTTCACTCGGCTTCAGGAGCTAAGACAAGGAGGCCGAACTGTTGACGAGTATGTTTAAGAATTTCAAATGCTCATGATATGTTGTGAAGTGGAGGAACCACCAGCTCAAACAATCTTAAGATTCATTACTAGGTTGAGAGGAGACATTCGAGACATTGTGGAACTCCAATGATTTGACATAATGGATGAAGTTGTTATGATTGCCTACCAAGTGGAAAGGTAAAAGAGGAGCCAACTAGCCAGCTCAAACAAGCAAGTCACTAAGCTTAGTTAAGTATAGAGCTAAACATAAAGATTGATGTCTCAACTAAGTAGAAATGCCAACTTGATGGTGAAGTGTTAACCCAAACTTATGAGAAAGGGCAAGGGTCTAGCAGGAAAACGAACCAAATCAAGTGCTTCAAGTGTCAAGTGTTCGGACATGTGGCTACTCAGTGCATGAACCATAGGATAATGGTCATTAAGGGAGACATCTCAAAGCTAGAAGTAGACAATATAAATGAAGAACCTGAGGAGGAGGAGGTCTGTTGTGAACCATAGCTAAGAATAGACAAGGCCGATCACTAAATGGGTCCGAGCTTGCAGAAAGCTCAAAAGGAGTTAATGAGGAAAGCTATGAAAGGGTGAAAACAAAGGATGAAAACAATAAGCAAAACCCATGAACAGCTTCAAAGGATATAATGTACTAATGGAACTTCTGAGGATTCACAGCACAATTCGATGTGACGCATGAATTGTTCTAATGAGGTTACTCGCCACCTAATCTTGCTTAAGGGAAAAGATAAGAGTGATGCCAAGAGTAAACAACAATGTTTATGTAGGGAAGAAGGTACTCAAAAGTATATTAAAGATTATCTTATCTCTTATAACTATAAGTACAAGGGTATTTATACTCGCAAACTAGGGCAACTTGCTCAAAAGGGAAAAGACAAAAAAGACATTTCCTAAGGGGGGGGGGGGGGGGGGGAATGCACATGTTATAAAGGGGCAAAAATGAATATATAAGGAAAATAATCATTGGTGCTATAGATTATACATGTGATATTGTACACATGATGATGCAGCATTGGCAAGGTCGTTAGGAGATGCAAACAAAAAGTATGGACAAATGGGCTTGTTCGAGTAAGGATGGCTTAATCAATCCAGATCCGCTCTTTCAGCTTCTCGACAAAGATGATGCTGAGTGATTATATGGCTCAACACTAGACAGTACTCATCTACTCGGTAAACTATAGAATAATGGATTGTCATACGGTACAACATTAAAGGTGATTCGATAAGGAAGTACTTAGCCTCGACAAGGGTTGGTTAGAATATAAGGATTCGACATACCAGCCCTTCTAGTCCTTAGGCTCAACTATGATTCAGAGGTCCTATAGCTTAATTCCCATCATTCCCTCCAGGTTGTTTTGGATTTGGAATCAAATTTGAATGGTGTTTGCTTAGTCCCCCATAGTCCTCAAGTAGCTCCAACTTATAGGCGTTGTCACTAATTTTCTAGAGGACTTTGAAAGGTCCTTCTACCCTTGCAAATAGCTTGTTCTTCCTTTTGTTTAGGAACTACTCCTTGCTAAGGTATAGCCATACCAAGTCTCTCGGTTGAAACTGTTTAGCTAACCGACCTTTTTTCTTTTCACGCATTCTCCTAGCATCTTAGTCAATATGTCGAGTGACCTTATTACAGATGTGTTAGAGAGATTATGGTTTGGCCAAAGCATTAAGGTCCTCTTGTACGGGTACTGGTACAGGGGCATGATCGATGGGCAACTCAAGATTGAATCCATAGACCACCTTGAAGGGAGTTTGCTTAATGTTGTCATATACAATTTGGTTATAAGCGAATTCAACCACTAGCAAGCAAACATCCTAATCAGCCATGTTCTTACGTACTATATCTTAGAGTAGTGACCCCAAAGTATGATTAACCACCTCTATTTGGCCATCAATTTGGAGGTTACATGAGGTATTGAAAAGCAATTTGGCTCCCAATCAACACCACAAGGTTCTCCAAAAATGGCTCAAGAACTTTAAGTCTCTATCAAAGACTACACTTCTCAACACGCTGTGTATCCGTACAACCTCCTATAAGAAAAGAGAAGCAATAGCCAAAGCATCATTAGTTTTGGTAAGGCACAACGTGTGCTATCTTACTGAACGAATCCACGATGACCATTACAGAATTTTTTCCTCAGGCAGTTGGAGAACAAAGTCCATAATTAGCTTAGTCCACTGTCTCATCAGAATAGGTAGGGGCATTACTTTCCTTTATTCGGCTCAACACATGGCCTTTTTGCACACAACACAACCTTCAACCAATCGATACACATCCCTTCATATTTTCGGCCAAAAGAATCAGCCATTTAATAGTTCATAGGTTCTCTATTCTCTAAAGTGTCCAAAGAGTCTACCACTATAGGCTTCTTTGATTAATAATTCCAGCAGGGAACAAGTCGGCACGCACAGTTTCCCCCCTCGAAACAAATAGCCATCCTCCACATAATACTCATCTACTGTCCTCCCATCTACACATCGCAAAATTATTGGTCCAAAGTGTGGATCTTCAGAGTACTATTCTTTGATATTCACAAAACCAAACAATCTGGTCTACAATTCTAACAAGAGCGCATACCTCCTCAAAAGAGCATCTACAATCACGTTGCTCTTTCCTTGCTTATATTTGATCACAAAATTAAATCCCTTAAGGAATTCAACCCATCTCGCTTACCACTTGGACAACTTGGTCTGACTTCAAAGGTACGATAGTGACTCGTGATTAGTATATATGAAAAATTCTCTTCGCAGTAGATAGTATTGCTACACTTATAGTGCTCGGATTAGTGCCAATAGTTCTTTGTCATATATGGAGTAATTTAACTGGGGTCCTTAGAGCTTCTCACTATGGAAGGCAATTGGTTAGCCTTCCTACATTAGGACAACACCTATTCCAATGCCTGACGCGTCACACTTTAACTTAAAAATTTTGTTGAAGTCGAGGAGCACTAACACCGAGGTAAAGGTCAACTTCTTCTTTACCTTAGTGAAACTCCTCTTCTCCCTTTCTCCTCATCGAAAGTCAGTGTTTTTCTTCGTTAATTCAGTAAGTAGTGCAACGAAGGTGCTAAAGTTCATGATGAACCTTCAGTAAAACGAAGCTAGTCCATGAAAACTTCTCACGTCGGCACAAGTAGTAGGGGTCGGCCATTCAACAATTGCTCAGATCTTCTCATCATCGACTCGTAAGCCTTCTCCACTAACTACATAGCCTAAGAATACCACTTCATTCTTGCAAAAACAACTTTTCTTTAGGTTGCCAAATAATCTCTTAGTACGGAGAATATCTAAGACTACTCTGATGTGTTCACAGTGACTTGGCATGTTAGCACTGTAGATCAGGATGTCGTCGAAGTACATTACGACACACTTCCTACTGAGATATCTCAATACATGGTTCATAAGCCTCATGAAGGTGCTCGGAGCATTCGACAAGCCAAAAGGCATGACCCTCCACTCATAAAGTCCATGTCGAGTTTTGAACGCAGTCTTCTACTCATCTCCTAGCCTCATATGGATTTGATGGTAACCGGACTTGAGATCAATCTTGCTAAAAATTTTGGCTTCACTTAGTTCATCCAGCATGTTTATAGCCTTAAGATCGAATACTTGTATTTAATTGTGATTTTGTTCACAGCTCGACTATCAACACACATTCGCTAAGTTCCATCCTTCTTCGACACTAAAAGTACAGGTATAGCACAAGGGCTGAGACTCTCTCTCACGTATCCTCTTTCTAGCAACTCATTGACTGGACGTTGAAGCTTAGAAGCATACTCGGGATTCATGCGATAAGTTAGCTTGTTCGGCAGTGCAACACAGGGTATTAAGTCAATGCAATGTTCTATGCCTCAGGTAAAGGGTAACCCTTCAGGTAACTATTATGAGAGCAGGTCGGTATATTCATCTAATAGTTCCTTCACCTCCTAAGGTAATTCATCCAGCCCCTTCATTTCCAGTAGTCACCTGACCAAAAGGAAGGTCGACTCATCGGCATTAATGGTCTCTTGGAGCTCGGCTTTACTCATCACCAAAGCCTTCTTTAATCCGCAAGCAAGTTTCATTTGTAACTTGTAAACCTCTTTCGATGGCATCAGATTCAGCATAATCTTTCGATCAGCCTTTTCGAGCATATAGGTATTCCTATAACCATCATGGATGACTCTCCTATCAAACAGCCACGGTTTTCCTAGCAACAAGTGGGAAGCACACATGGGCGGTATGTCGTAGAGAATCTAGTTAGAGTAATTGCCAATAATGAGCAGTAGTAGCACTTGCCAAGTGATGTATAATGCTCCCTTGTCACTTAACCATTGCAACTTGTATGGCTTTGGATGTTCAATGGTTGGCAACCTTAATTTTGAGACGAGGTTGGTTGATGTCACATTGGTGCAGCTCCCATTATCTATGATGAGGGCACACGTTTATTCATTCACCTTGTAGGTGAAATGAAATAAGTGCTCCCTCTGCTCCTCCTCTCGTAAGGGTTCTATGCTCATAATGCGATGGATAACCATGAGTAGCTGGTCCAAGTCCTCAAGATATACGTCTTCCTCGATTAACTCTTTCTCGACATTCTCATTCTTGTCAGGAACCTCCTCTTTCTTGGGTTCCTCATCTGTTATCACGATCCAATAGTATCATTGTCGTAGTAGGTCGTTGTATACCGTACAAAGGTCTACTATCAACCTCCTTGCTGATTACGTGCCTTTTATACAATACATAAGGCTCCTCCTTCCACTATACGTTACCACTAGGCCCATAGATATGTAATATAGAGCAATTTAACTAAACTTACTTCTATGATATAAATTAACTAGACGAATGGACTCGTAAGATCCACACCAAAAGAATATTGCAAACAAATGCAGTTCATAAGGGAACTACATTAGAAATTTTAATCTATGTTATAAACAAAAATATAAAAGTAACTAATTATCCATAAAACTATTATAAATTTTCTCTTCGCTCCTTAATCACTCTAACCCGTCCCTATACGAGACTTGCCATAGGCATGCCTCAGCTTAGATTAGCGAAGAGGTTTTCTTGTAACAAAAGAAATATATCGAGGTATAAGCTTAAGCTTAGTGAAATAACTACCTTCGTCAGTACCACATGGCAGAAATTTATTAGATACACAATCATATGAATGCATGAACAATCAGTATGCGCATGCAGTAGCCTAAGAACTACATACAACTTAGAATTACACTCCCTATAGTCGAGGTTTGGAGATAATTAACCGACCCAAACCAAAATCCGAGATCTAGACCTTGGATTTTATTTCATTTGCACTATTGTGCTTAAGCCAAAACAAAACTATATATATATTATATATATATGTATATACTTTCTTTACCGAATAACAAATCATATTTTTTTTAAATCCCAAGTCTAATAATGTGGTAGCCTCCATAATCCACAAATACACGCCCTAAATAGAAGCCACAAGATACAGTCCCTCGCTGACATTTGGCATCTCCTGGTGCCTAGTAAACCCATCTACTTAGGACAAAGACTCAATAAAAGTGATGATGTAGCTAGTGCCCAATCCTGCAGGAGGCCCTTCCTCCTATGAGTCCCTTCTCATCTTCTACGTAAAGCGACAGTCGGTGTTATTTGAATGCAGTTATGGGGAATGCATGATTCATCTTATTTCTTAATCACATAAATAGTTAATCCAATTTTTTAAGGTGACTAGACAATTTCATTCCATAAAATTGTATGTATAACTTTATCATAACAATTCCCATTATTATATAATTAACAAATCATAGCATTCAATTCACAAATCCATACACATGCATTTCCCATATCTCATAAGCATCCAAATTTATATATATATAAGTTTAGGTGCATCTATTCTACAAGCAAAATCAAGTAAAGAGCCATCGGGAATTTACTCACTTCGCCATGCGGTCAGTCAAAGTAGTCTGAGGGCAAGTCGTCTCTATACGCGGTATCCCCTGGTCATCGAAATCATAATACTATAAGGGATTGAAATAAAACTTAGGAAACTAAGCTAAAATTCCTTAAGTTACACTCTCGGCTAGTTTTCGTATCTTTTCCCAGTTTTACTTAAAAATTCAATCGTATATAACCTTTTCGTTTTAAATCCAATTTTTATGATCTTATAGTCAATCTTCATCGCTTTCAAGTGTAATTTAATGTGGTGAGGTTAGGTTTTTGAAATGAGTTACGCAAATCCATCCATAGGTTAGAATAGTAGTGGTCCTCATGATTTGGAGTACTTTTAGGCTTTATTTGGTTAATGGGCTTTTTGGTAACTTGGTAAATCCTTTGAGCTTGGTCATAAGATTTCCTTCTAAGTTGAAAATATTCCTTAAGGTCATATTTGCAACTTTGATTTACACTCCTAAGGCTATCAACCATTTATTGGGCTGTTAAGTGGGCTTAAGTTATCAAATTAGATTGTTTTTTATCTAACTCAAATTTAACCACTTTGTTAGGCTTAGGGAGTGTCTTATGAGTTTCTTGAGAGTCTTAAAACAACTATTATTGATGTGTCAAGTTGTTGGTCAGAAATTTAAGGGTGGTTCAACTCAGTGTATGAGGCCCGTTTTGGAAGTTTTAAACTCGGTTTTGAATTTTAAGCTTAATATACTTATCATACTTGCCTTAGTTGGTCTTTTCACTTTGTTTACTTACTTTTATCATATTATTAAGTGTCTTTTAAGGATGTTTCAAATCTGTTCAATTTGAATATGAGAGCTTCCGACTTGGTTTTCCAACTTGTTTCATCATTTTCTTAAGTTTAGGTATTAGATCACGAACCTAGGTTACTTATATTTAAATCTTAGCTTGACTTCTTTTCCATGAGAGAGTTATTTGACTCATACTTTTCATGAAAATAGTAGATCTCATACTTATTACAATTTCCACATCATAGCTCATGTCTTACAAAGTTGGTTTCCTCATGAAACTTTATGTGATGAATTTTTCATTAACCTAAGTCTAGATTTGATCATGTTCAACTTAATAGAAATGAAATCAACATCCAAATGACCCTTGAATCCTCACATCCAGCATGATCCTCTTTCATTCAAGTTCTTGTTTCAAGATTTTCTTATCTTAAAATCTTCCATTCAAAGTGTTAAACAAGTATATTTATAAAACACTAACTTTATAAGCTCATATTGCAACTTCATGTAAGTGTTTCATGGGTTTGTTTCTTAGGGTAGTCTTTGATGTTATAACCACTTATGATCATACTCATATCTTCAAGAAATCATAATCTCCTAACATGAATACTAACCTACTAACATAAAGATACACTTACTCATCCACAAAGCAAAAGTATGGTAGTTGTGTACAAAGGTTCCACTTATGCTCTTTATCTTACTTCCTCCTTTTGTACCTTTTTGAAACCTGAGTTGTTGGATCCTTTGAAGTGGAGTTTATGAAATGTTCTAAGGGTCCTAAAGAAGCTTGAATGTTGGAAAAGAAAGACACAAGAAAAAAGTTGAAAGTGCCGTGAGTGGAAGCTTGGAAGTGGCGACAAAGTTGAAGGATTTGTGGGGTAAAGTTGTTTCCACTTTTATGTTGGTTTCAAGTGAGAGAAAAAGGAAGTGAAAATGAAATTGAAAGTAAGAGAAATGGAAGAAAAAGTGACCTGTTGGGAATGGGGTAAATGTGTGTTTAAGAAGCTTGAAATAGTTGTCTTGTAGCATACACAAAAGTCAACAATTGCAACTATTGATAATGTAAGCATTAAGGGGTGAATAGTAGAGTGTAAGATAAAGTAATTGATGGGTGAAAGACAAGAGTATGCCCCCTCCCCCGCACCCCCCCCACCCCCCTTTCTNTCTTTATGGCATGGAATTGTCTTATCTCATTTATTAAAGTTAAGCATATGAAATCTTGTGATAATTTGTCCATATGTAGTATAAGTGAAGGGGTGATAAGGAAAGTGTCTTATCACTAGATTTTGATAAGTTATCAATTGATAAATGATCCCAAATTTCAATTGATAAGTCATTTAAGGTGATTGGTCAGTTTACTTATTTATATGTAAGGCTTAGGCATGAAGATAAGGATATTGTCTTATAGGAAATTATTTAGGATTTACTTCTTGAATCGTTTTGTAAATTATGATTTAATTCTTATAAAATTGTGAAATTTTCTAGAGTTGAATGAAATTATTCAAATTAAATTATCGATTAGTCACTTAGAGTTAAAAGTCCTTAATTGTTTTAGGGTTTAGGGTCTTAAGTGACTTTAGAGGTCGTAGTTTTTCAAGTTCAGGTTTTATCTATAATAAGCTTTTGAATTGGAAAAATAAATAAATTCATTTCTAAACATAAACTTAAGTTTTTAGTTTAGTTGATCCTTAGGAACGTTCGGGAAGTACTCTTAGTCAGATCATAGGCCCATTAAAAGTAGGGTTTACATCCATACTCTCTACGTCTAACTTCGGGGTATCTCCCTTAATGACCATTATCCTTCGGTTTAGGCACTGAAAAGCCATATGCCTGAACCCCTGGCACTTGAAGCATTTGATCTTGCTAGTCTTCCTACCAGACCCTTGCCCTTTCTCATACGTTCGGGTCAGCACTACATCTTTGAGCCAGCTTTTCTGCTTGGCTCTAACATTTATCCTACCTTTCGACTCAGTACTCGGCAGTGTCCGATTACTTGCCTATCCGAGTCAGCTTGTCAGCACTCTAGTCACTGCTCAGCTTCTTCCTTACCTCTTTACTCATTGGGCAATCCTAATAGCTTCATCCATTGTGTCAAATCATTGGAGTTCCACAATGTCTCGGATGTCTCCTCTTAACCCAGTGACAAACCTTGAAACTGTTCGTGCAGGTGGTTCCTTCACTTCGCATCTTATCCTAAGCATTTGGAATTCTTGAACATATTCATCAATAGTTTGGCCTACTTATGTCAGCTCCTGAAGCCGTGTGAAAGTATTTTGGAGATATGTTTCTGGTACGAATTTGTTTCTAAGCACCCTCTTCATCTTGGGCTAAGTATTAATCTCTCGGTACCCTTCTCTTCTTCTCATGACTTGAAAATTATTCTACCACATGACGGCATATCCAAAAAATTCAATAGCAGCAGTCCCCACTTTCTCGTAATCCTCATACTAGTAATAATCAAACACATACTCCACCTTTTCTTCCCAATCCAGATACCCATCAACATTCCTAGTTCCATTGAAACTTAAAATCCAAAGCTTCACATGGTCGGATGCTCTAGGGACTCATATACGCTCCTCTTCAAAATAATCTTCTTTCTCCTCATCAAGCTCTCTTAGGTCTATCCTTCGCCTTACTTGTCCGCCAACTCCTCTACCTTGAAATAGTCAAGCTGGGTTCTAATCTTTAATAGGTTATGCAGCTTATGGAGTGTTTTATGTGACCTCAATAGGTCAACAAAACAATGCATGAACAGCTCGTGTCAGTTCTACTAGCAGGTTAGCTATCTCATTGAGTCTCTCATCAGTACTTCTAGGAGTTCCCTAAGATTAACGCCTATGGTGGATAAGTCTACTATCATCACCAGTACCAACATTCATATTTGGGTCTGTCTTTTTAACCTTACAAATTCAGAATATAAACAAACACGCCAGAAAGTAAACAACTAATAACACTATAGTCAAATGAATTCAATAACTGACTCTGTTCCACATAGGCAATACAAAGCATAACAAAAATCCAAGAAGAGTTAACTATAGTTCATACAAAACCTCCACTCTGATACCAAGATTTTGCGAATTGTAGCCATGAAAACAAAGCCGGTCACTGAATGGGTCTGAGCTTGCAAAAAGCTCGAAAGGAGTCAATCGGGAAAGGTTCGAAAGGGTGAAAATAGTAAGCAAAACCATGAACAGCTCCAAAGGATATAATGCACCAATGGAACTTCCGAGGACTTATGGTACAATTCGATGTGATGTACAAATTGGTCAAATAAGGTCACTCGTTACCTCACCTTGCTTAAGGGAAAGGATAAGAGTGATGCCGAGAGTAAACAATAGTGTTTACGTAAGGAAGAAGGTACTTAAAAGCGTATTGAAGATTATTTGATCTCTTACAACTACAAGTATAAGGGTATTTATACCCGTAAACTGGGGCAACTTGCCTAAAAAGGAAAAGACAAAAAGGACATTTCCTAAGGGGGGCAATGTACATGTTATAATGGGGCAAAAATGAATATGTAAGGAAAATAATTATTAGTGCTACAGATTCTACATGTGATACTGTACACGTGATGATGCGACATTGGCGAGGTCATTAGGAGATGCAAACAAAAAGTATGGACAAATGGGCTTGTCCGAGTAAGGATGACTTAATCAATCCGGATCCTCTCTCTCGGCTTCTCGACAAAGATAATGTCGAGTGATTATATGGCGTCAGCAAGGGTTGGTTGGAACATAAGGATTCAACGTACCAACATCTCTAGTCTTCAGGCTTAGCTGCGAGTCAAGGGTCCTGTAGCTTGATTCCCATCAAGGTCCTTACCGAGAAAGAAAATGTTAAAAAATAGCTGATTAAGGAGGATGTATTTGTTGAGGACTTAGACAAGTTACTCATGGTTGTCCGTCGCACTATAAACATAGAACCTTCACGAGAGGAGGAGCAGAGAGAGAATTTATTCTATAGCACTTGTAAGGTGAATGATCAGGTGTATGCCCTCATTATAGATAATGGAAGCTGCACCAATGTGGCATCAGCTGATCTTACCTCAAAACTGAAGTGGCCGATTGTTGTACATCTGAGGCCATACAAGTTGTTCTAGTTGAGTGAGAAAGGAGCATTATATGTCACTTGATAAATACAACTGCCAATCACTATAGGGAATTACTCTAACCATATTCTTTACAACATACTGCCTATATGCACTTCCAATGTGTTGTTACTTAGGCTGTAGTTGTTTGATAGGAGAGTTGTACATGACGACTACAAAAATACGTATATGTTCGAGAAGGATGACTGGAAGATCACACTGAATCCAATGCTGTCGAGAGAATTTAATAAGTTACATACAAAACTTGCTCACAGATCAAAGAAGGCTATGGTGATGAGTAGAGCCGAACTCCTAAAGGCCATTAATGCTTATGAGCTGACCCTCTTGTTAGTCAGACAACTCTTAGAAATTAAGGATCGGGGTAAGCTACCCTAGGAAATCAAGGAGTTGCTAGATGAATATGCAGACCTGTTCTCAGAATAGTTACCTGAGGGGTTGCCCCCAACTCGAGGCATAGAGCATTGCATTGACTTAGTACCCAGCACTATACTGCCAAATAAGCTAACTTATCAAATGAATCCTGAGCAAGCTTCTAAGCTCTAATGTTAAGTCAATGAGTTGCTGGAGAAAGGCTATGTAAGAGAAAGTCTCAGCTCTTATAATGTGCCTACACTTCTAGTGCCGAAGAAGGATAGAACTTAGCGAATGTGTGTAGATAGTCGAACTGTGAACATGATCATGATCAAATACAGGTATTCGATCCCAAGCCTAGAAGACATATTAGATGAACTCAATGGAGCCAAGATTTTCAACAAGATTGATCTTAAATCTGGTTACCATCAAATCCACATGAGGCTAGGAGATGAGTGGAAGACTGCATTTAAGACTCAACATAGACATTACGAATGGATGGTCATGCCCTTCGGCTTGTCAAATGCCCTGAGCACTTTCATGAGACTAATGAACCATGTGCTGAGACATCTCATAGGGGAGTGTGTCATGGTACACTTTGACAACATCCTAGTATATAATTCGCTTAATCTATATATATAAAAAATTATATTGTGAATACTCCAACAAGTATACTGGGTCGGAATCAAGTAATATAGAGCAAGTAAGGTTGTCGATCCCTCGATGACTATAATAGTATTAAATCTATGATAGTTCTTATCGATATTCAGGCAATCAAAAAAATAAATTAGCTAATCTAATAATTATACTAAAACTATTGAAAAGAAAATAACTATAAAATTTCTAAAACTAAGCAATCAATTGAGAATTGTGGGAAAAGCATAATCTAACCCAGATTATGCAAATCAAATTGTTATCATGTTATATAGATTATTAGCTATATGGTTATTCAAGTGAAATTATTATGCCTTAAAACTTAAGGATTTGAACCCCTAATTAATCAATCAGCTCCCGTATCTCCAATTAACAGTAGACTCTAAATTACAATTATACATCTCCTAATACTATGATTGTCTAATGTTCAGAATCAATTATTCTTAATGTCTTAGTAAATAATCAATCGCCGAACATCACTATAATCTCTAGATAATTTCTAATTAATTTAATTAACACTACTTCCACATTGATTAATCAAATTAACCAAGAATTTCCAACAAACCTTATATCAACTCCCGTATCACTAGAGTTTCTAACAATTATAATTAATTAAACAACTATAATTGAAATCATAGAAATTGCAATCATGAATCATCCCTATATCTATTAATCTTATAGTACGAACACAATCATCATCTTAGCTATCTAGGGTTTCATCAATTCCCACAAATAAATTTAGCCAACCATAGAATTTGAAACAAAAGCACAACTACTAATTGAAATTGCAAGGAAATTCATAATTGAAAACATGAATAATTAATAGAATTGCATATATATAATTAAAATAGATGTCACCAATTCTATAATTGGAAAAGATAAACTTCAATTGCAACTCCAAAACTTGGTCTACAAAGCAAAAATCTTCTCAATGATCCAAGCGATTCTACAGAAGAATTCTTTAAGAACTATCTAATAACTATTCTATGACTCTCTAAGTCTAAGAAAAGTGTGTATCTTCAAAAAAACAAAAAAAAAAACAAAGTCTCCTAAATGATGAAACATAAGACTATTTATAAGAAAAACTAGGGTTGGCTTGCATAAGGCTTCTTTTTAATGAAGGCCAATGGTGTAAGCTTCAAGGCCGGTGGCGTAGACTCCAAAGGCTGTCGGTATAAGTGTAAGCTAGCTGAAAGGCCGAATATGTTGATTCGCAAATTGCAACGTATCGATTCAGACTTCGTTCATTTGCATAAAAATCTTCTGAATCATCTATATTTTCACTTTGAATCCTCCAATTCCTAAAATGTTCAAATAAAAATAATTAGGTACCATTTCTTAATGATTTCTATAAAATCAACAATAATTCTATCTAATTTGCACATTAAAACATGAAAAATATGCCTTTATCAATCTACAATACTGACATGCTGAGTCACTGTAAATATCTAAGAGCAGTTTTGGATATTTTACATTCTGAGAGATTATTTGACAATCTAAAGAAATGTTGCTTTTGTCAAGAGAAAGTGGTATTCTTAGGCTATGTAGTTAGTGGAAGAGGCTTGTAAGTTGATGTTGAAAAGATCCGAGAAATTGTCGAGTAGCTAGCTCTTACTACTTATGCCGACATGAGAGGTGTTCATAGACTGGCTTTGGTTTACAAAAGATTCATCAGGAATTTCAGCACCCTCACTACGCTACTTACTAAACTAATGAAGAAAAACATCGACTTCTAATGAGGAGAAAGGGAGGAGAGGAGCTTTGCTGAGATAAAAGAAAGATTGACCTCTACTCCGATGTAGAAATAAGTACATCAAGTGTTGGAATAGGCGCTGTCCTAATGCAGAAAGGTCGACCAATTGCTTTCCACAATAAGAAGCTCTGAGGACCACAACTGAACTATTCCGTGTATGATAAGGAACTTTTGGCACTAATCCCAGCATTGCAAGTATGGTGGCATTATTTACTGTCGAGAGAATTTGTCATATATACTGACCATGAATCGTTGAGGTACCTCCAAAGTCAAACCAAGTTATCGAATTGGCAAGCAAGATGGGTTGAATTCCTTAAAGGATTCGATTTTGTAGTAAAGTACGAGCAAGGAAAGAGCAACATGGTTATAGATGCTCTTTTGAGGAGATATGAGCTTTTATTAAAACTGCAGACCAGACTGTTTTGGTTTATAAATATCAAAGAACAATACTTTGAGGATCTACACTTCGAACCCATAATTTTGCGATGCATTGATGGGAAGACAGTAGATGTGTATCATGTAAAGGATAGCTACTTGTTCCAAGGAGGAAAATTATGCATGTCAATTTGTTTACTAAGGGAGATACTGATCAAGGAAGCCTATAGTAGAGGACTATTTGGTCATTTTAGAGAAAAGGAGGACCTGTAAGCTATTGAATGGTCGATTCTATTAGCTAAGGATAAGGGATGTGCACTGAGTGGTCGAAAGCTGTGCCGTGTACAAAAAGGCTAAGTGCCAAGCCGTATAAGGGAAAGCAATGCCTTTGCCTATCCCAACAAAGCCATGGACTAAATTGAGCATAGACTTTGTTCTTGAACTACCGTAAACTATTCGAGGCAAAGATTCTATAATGGCCACCATGGATCGATTCAATAAAATAGCACACTTCATACCCTACTCAAAAACTAACAATGCTTTAACTATTGCTTCTCTTTTCTTGCAAGAGATTATATAGATACACGGCGTACTGAGAAGTGCAGTCTCTGATAGAGACCCGAAGTTCTTAAGCCATTTCTAGAGGACCTTGTGGCATCAAATGAGGACCAAACTACTGTTTGGTACTTCCTATTACCCTCAAACTGACGGCTAAACAAAAGTGGTTAACTACACTTTGGGATCATTACTTTAAGCTGCAGTGGGAAAAAACTTAGTTAACTGGGACGTCTGCTTACCTGTGGTTAAGTTTGCTTACAACCAGATAGTACATGACACCACTAAGCAAACTCCCTTTAAAGTAGTCTATGGTTTCAATCCCGAGTTGCCCCTTGATCACACCCTTGCACCCATACCTAAACAAGAGGGCTACAACACCTCAGCTAAAGCACGATCCCTTCAGCACATCTATAATAAGGTCACTCAATGATACGGATCAACAGCAATGGATCTCGAAAAGGCAGAATGGGTTGAATGGGTATGACGAATAGGGAGTGAGATGGTTAATTTTGATGGTGAATGTGAATGGATATAACTCACTAAAACACAAAAACTATCAAAATTTTGAGTCGAAATAAGGTTCGATACAACTTACGAACACTAAATGTTGCTCAGGATTCAAATGAAGGTTAGATTTAACTCACTAATCGGTTCAAATGAAGGGGTTCACCACAATCTTAAAGTCAAGATTGATAAGAACACGGGAGAGATTAAAGAGCTTGATCTATACTCAATAATCCGGCATATGCTAGCTTAAGAGTAGCCTTGCTCAAAAAGAGAAAGATTCCAAAACGTAGGAATATACTTTTTCGTCTAATTTCGTATATTTTCATATATCTATCTCTGATGTTTATAGATATTGCTATTTATAGCGAGTCTTAAACCCTAGTGGCAAAACTATAAATAACGTACAAGGCCTTAAACCTTAAAGAATTGAGCCTATAAATAAAATAAAGGAAAACATTTACAAGAATATAAAACTATGCGTTTTACATGGGAAGTCAGCATGAAGTTACTCGGCATGTCCTAAAAGGAATAGTATCCAAATCGGACGGGGTTGATAGTTGGATGTACGGGTTCGGGAAGGAATTCTCGAAGTCTTATAGTGTTTGGTCGAGACACTAGAAAGGTCGGCCCATAATTATCGAGTTCTAGAATCAATCAACACAAATCTCTTAGTGCTGTGCCAAGTGATTCTTTGGTCTCGAGTACTCAGCCTTATGGTATCTCATCTTTTCAGCAGATAATAGACTTGTTGCCAAGTGGCTCTTTTCTTCCCCTCGATCTCTTATCATGTGCTCGGCTTCAGCAAAAGCTGTTCAACCTCAGCCTTGAACTATTTAGCTTTAGGTTAGAACAGGTCAACATCTTCTTCTGAAGGGTTGGTGTCAACTTCAAATAAGTCGGCCTCTGCTTAGACGTAGTCCAAGGATAATTCCCATCATTACCGTGGGTCTAAAAGAAAGTTGTCCTCAACGTTAAGTGTTAAGTACGAGCCAGGATGCCGAATAAGTTCCTTCTCCCTTTTCGTTTTACCATAGGTGTCAAGTGTCACTAGATTTCCTCAATGCTCACAGGGGTTAAGAGATAGCTCTTCCCATCCTTCCAAACAATGTAAGTGTTGAGGAATTTGTCATAGATCACTTTTCGATCAAATTCCCATAGTCAGCCAAGAAGTAGATTCAAAGCTTTCATAGGTACTATGTCGAAGTCAATCTCATCATCATACTGCCCTGCCTTAAATGTGATCTGCACTCTTTTATGCACATGGACCATACCCTTGTCATTAAACCATTTCAACCCATAAGGTAGATTCCCATGGTCAGCCAAGAAGTAGATTCACAGCTTTCATAGGTACTATGTCAAAGTCAATCTCATCATCATACTGCCCTACCTTAAATGTGATCCGCACTCTTTTATGCACATGGACCATTCCCTTGTCATTAAACCATTTCAACCCATAAGGTTGGGGGTACAGGTAAGTCGGTAATTTCATCTTTTCTACTAACTCAACAGAAATGATGTTAGTGCAGCGACCTCCATCAATAGCCAAGGAACAAGTCTTCCCATTCACTAAGCACTGCATGTGAAATAAATTTTCCCTTTATTCAAGATTTACCTTTAGGTCAGCTCATGTGGCAATAGCTAGGAGTTTATTCAAGTCCTCAAGATACACATCTTCTTCTATCATCTGCTCTTTTGAACTTTTATCACTCTAACTTTCTACTTGGGCATTAGGTCCTTTTCCTTTTAAGAGCATGACCTTCTTATTTAGACATTAAGAAGCAATGTGCCTAAGCATTTAAAGTACTTCACTTCTTGAGCCTTGTTGTAGGTGCCTTCTCTTTCTCGGCAATCTTTTTCTTAACATGGACAGGTAGGCCAGGCTCTCCTTTCTTCATCTTCTTTTCTTGCCTTCTCTTAGCATACCTCTCAAGCTTAGGGCTACCTTGTTGAGGTTAGCCAATCGGCCTTTGATGCCTTCTTCTCCGCTGTCTCTCTACTCTTAATGCCAAATTAATTAGCTAATCTAGAGAGTTGAATAGTTGCAATTCAACTATGTTGATAATATCATCTCAAAGTCCACTTAAGAACCTAGCAATGGTGTGGTCTAATGGCTTGACAATCTCACATCTCATCATCAAGGTCTCAAACTCTTGTAAATACTCTTCAATAGTATTTTAACCTTGTCTCAGGTGCTGAAAAGCATAGAGCATCTCTTGCTTGAAGTAAGTTGGCATGAAGCACTAATTCATTAACCTCTTCATAAGCCTCCATATTCTGATTGGCTCTTCTCCTTCAGCATTTCACTTGGTAACCAACTTATCCCACCAAAGGCTTACATACTCAACAAGGGATAACGAAGCCAGCTTAATGTTAGGAATATACTTTTCTATCTAATTTCGTATATTTTCATATATCTATCTGTAATGTTTACATATATTGCTATTTATAACGAGTCCTAAACCCTAGTGGCAAAACTATAAATAGCATACAGGGCCTTAAACCTTAAAGAATTAGGCTCATAAATAAAATAAAGGAAAACATGTATAAGAATATAAAACTATACGTTTTACATGGGAAGTCGGCATAAAGTTACTCAGCATGTCTTGGAAGGAGTAGTATTCGAACCAGACGAGGTCAACAATTGGATGTATGGCTTCGAGAAGGAGTCCCCAAAGTCTTGCAATGTTTGGTCGAGACACCAAAAAGGTCAGCCCATAATTGCTAAATTCTAGAATCGATCGGCACGAGTCTCTTAATGCTATACTAAGTGGTTCCTTGGTCTCAAGTACTCGGCCTTATGGTATCTCATCTTCTCGGCAAATGATAGACTTGTTGCTAAGTGGCTCCTTTTCTTCCTCTCAGTCTTCTATCATTTGCTCGGCCTCAGCAAAAGCTATTCAGCCTTGGCCTTGAATTGCTTGGCCTCAGGTTAGAATAAGTTAGCATCTTCTTTTAAAGGGTTGACATCTACTTCAAATAGGTTGACCTCGGCTTAAACGTAGTCAGAGGTTAATCCCATCACTCGACACATCAACCAAGATGCTAGAAGAATGCGAGAAAAAACTAAGGGTAGGACAACTAAACAATTTTAGCTGGGAGATTAGGTGTGGCTGCACCTCAGTAAGGAACGATTCCCAAACAGAAGGAGGAACAAGTTATCTATAAGAGCAGAAGAACCTTTCAAAATCCTCTAGAAGATCAATGATAAGGCCTACAGATTGGAATTATCCAAGGACTATAGGGTTTCTGTTACCTTCAACGTTACCAACTTCAGTTCGTATCACCTTGATGGAGAATTGAATGGAGAGTTGAGTGAAGACCATTCGAATTTGATCCCAAATCCAAAAACAACCCCGAGGGATGATGGAAATTAGGCTACCTAACCTCTAACCTACAGTCAAGCCTGAGGACTAGAGGGACTGGCACAATGAATCCATTTATTTCAACTAACCCCTACCAAGGTTGAGTACTTCCTTTCTAAGTCACCATTCATGCTAAGCCGTATGACTACCCATCTTTCTATAGTACAACAAATTGAAGATTGCTCCCTCGCGCCAAAGCTGACCAATTACTCAGCATCTTCCTTGCTAAGAAGCCAAGAAAGAGAGACTCCAAACTGAATAAGCCATCCTTGCTCAAACAAGCCAACTGTTTGTAGTTTTTTTCCGCATCTTTTAATAACCTCGCCAATGTGGCATTGCTACGTGTACAGTATCATGTGTAAAATCCATTACACCAATGATTGTTTTTTATTTTCTATTCATTTTTACCCTTTTATGTCTTGTCCATTACTTCCTTAGGAAATGCCTTTTTTGTCTTTTCCTTTTTAGGCAAGTTGCCCTAACTTATGGGTATAAATACCCTTGTACTTGTAGCTATGGGAATCAGATTATCTTTCATACGCTTAAGTATTTTCTTCCTTGTGTAAACATTGTTTACTCTCGGTATCACTCTTATCCTAACCCTTAAGCAAGGCTAAGTGGTGAGTAACCTCACCGAACCGATTCATGCATTATATTGAATTGTGTTGTGAGTCCTTAGAAGTTCCATTAGTGTGTCATATCCTCTAGAGTTATTCGTCGGTTTTGCTTACCTTTCATTTGTCATTCATTCCTTTTGCACTTTCTTCCATTAGTTTTTTTGAGCTTTTTGCAAGCTTAGACCCATCCGGCGGCTGACCTTATCTATTCTTGGTCAAGGTTTGCAACAAATCATCTATAGAATGAAGCTAATCTATGGAAACCTCTCACATCGACACAAGTAGTGGGAGTCGACCACTCTATAATTGCTTGGATCTTCTCATCATCAACTCATATGTCTCCTCCACTAACTACATAGCCTAAGAATACTATTTCCTCCTAGCAAAAGTAACACTTGTTGTGATTGCCGAATAATCTCTCGACATAGAGGGTGTCCAAAACGGCTTAAAAATGTTCACAGTGACTCGACATCTTTGTACTATACACCAGGTTCATCAAAGTACACTATGACACACTTCTCAATTAGATGTCTCAACACATGATTCATTAGTCTCATGAAAGTACTTAGGGCATTCGAAAAGCCGAAAGGCATGACCATCCATTCATATAACCCATGTCAAGTCTTGAACACCATTTTCCATTCATCTCCTAGCCTCATGCGAATTTGATGGTAGCCAGACTTAAGATCAATCTTGTTGAAAATCTTGGCTCCACTCAATTCATTTAGCATATCTTCTAACCTCGAGATAGGATACCTATGCTTGATTGTAATCTTGTTCACAGTGCAGCTATCAACACACATCTGCTAAGCTCTATCCTTCTTCGGCACTAAAAGGGCTGGTAGAGCACAAGGGTTAAGGCTTTCCTTCACATATCCTCTCTCTAACAACTCATTGACTTATCGTTGGAGCTCAACAACCTATTTGGGATTCATCCGATAAGCTAGCTTATTTGGAAGTACGATGCCGAGTATAAGTCAATGTAGTGCTTTATGCCTCGAGTTAAGGATAACCTCTTAGGTAACTATTCTAGGAACAGATTGACAACAACCCTTTGATTTCCTAAGGTAGTTTACCCTGCTCCTTCATTTCTAATAGGCACCTAACCAACACAAAGGTCGACTCATCAGCATTAATGGCCTCTCAAAGCTCGACTCTACTCATTACCAGAGCCTTCTTTGATCCATAAGTAAGTTTTGTCTACAACTTGTTAACTTCTCTCTCCTACATCAACTTCAACGTAATCTTCCAATCATCCTTCTTGAACATGTATGTGTTCTTATAGCCATCATAGATAACTCTTCTATCAAATAGCCATAGTCTACCTAGTAATACGTAGGAGGCACACATAGGTAGCACATTGTAGAAAATCTAGTTTAAGTAATTCCCTATAGTGATTGGTAGTAGTATTTGTCAAGTGACATGTAATACTCCTTTTTCACTCAACTAGTGCAATTTGTATGGCCTTGGATGTGCAATAGTAGGCAACTTCATTTTTGAAATAAGATCGGCCAATGTTATATTAGTGTAACTTCTACTATCTACGATGAGAGCACACACCTAATCATTCACCTTATAGGTGGTGTGAAACAAATTCTCTCTCTACTCCTTCTCTATGAGGATTCCATGTTCATAGTATGTCAAACAACCATAAGTAATTGGTCCAAGTCCTCACCAAATGCATCCCCCTAAATTAGTTCTTTCTCAACAGAGACCTCTTCTTCCTCAAGCTCCCCATCAGTGCTGTCTACCTTTAGCATCGAGATGTCTCCCTTGATGGCAATCGTCCACCAATTTAGGCATTAAGTAACCATGTATCTGAACTCTTGGCACTTGAAGCACTTAATCTAGCTAGTCTTCCTACCAGACCCTTGGCCCTTCTCACAAGTTTGGGTCGATACTTCAATGTCAGGTCGACCCTTCAGCTCAGCACGGACATCCATCTTCCAGCTCGGTTCGGTACTCAACTAAGTTCGGCAACTTGCCTGTCCGAGTCAGCTAGTCAGCATCCTCGTCAGTACTTAACTCTTTCATTGCCTTTCTACTAACTAGGCTATTCTGATGGCCTCATCCATTGTTGTAAATCATTGAAGTTCCACAATGTCTTTGATGTCACCTCTTAATCTAGTAATGAATCTTGAAACTATCCGAGTTGGTAGTTCCTCCACTTCGCAACGGGTCATAAGCATTTGAAATTCTTGAACATACTTGTCAACAGTCCGACCTCTTTGTCTTAGCTCTTGAAGCTAAATGAAAGTATCTTGAAAATAAGACGAAACCATTTCTGAGTATCCTCTTCATCTCAGCCCCTAGTGTTAATCTTTCGATAGCCCTCTCGTCTCCTCTTGGCTTAAAAATTGTTCCACCACATGGCAGCATATCCGAAAAACTTAACAGTAGCAATTCTCACTTTGTCGTAATCTCTGTATTAATAATAATAAAAACACACTCCACCTTCTCTTTCCACTCCAAATACTTATTAACATTCCTAGATCCATTGAAACTCAGAATTTGAAGCTTCACACGGTTAGATGCACTAGGGACTCACATATGCTCTTCTTTGAAATACTCTTCTTCTTCATCTTCTAGGTTACTAAATCAATCCTTCTTCTCACTTGTTCATCAACTCCTCCACCTCAAATTGGTCGAGCTAGGTTCTGACCTCGAACTGATCAAGCTAGGTTTTGACCTCTAATAAGTTGAGTATCCGTGAGGTGTTTTATACAGTCTCAGTTGGTCAGCAAGACAGCGTAAGAACAACTCAGGTCAAATCTACCAAGAGATTAGCCATTTCATCAAGTTTCTTGTCAATACTTCTAGGTGTTTCTTAAGACTATCATCCATAGTAGATAACTCCACTATTGTCATCTCCCATACCAACATTCACACTTGAGTTTGTCATTTTCTTTATAGATTCAAAGTTCAAACAAACGCTTTAGGAAACTAGAAGTTAGCAAATACGGTAGCTAAAATGAACACTGTAACTTGCTCTGTTTCACACACATAGAACGAAGTATAATTGAACTTCTAAAAGAAACTACTATAGCTCATATGAAACCTCTACTCTGATATCAAGATGTTGCAAACCGTGACCAAAAACAGATAAGGTCGATCGCTGGATGGGCCTGAGCTTATAAAAAGCCTAAAAGGAATAATGGGGATTGGTGCAACATTAGACGAATGTAATTAAAAAGGTAAGCAAAACCCACAAATAGCTCCAATAGATATGATGCACCAATTGAACTTTCAAAGACTTACGGTACAATCCAATATAATGCATGAATCAGTCCAATAAGGTTACTCACCACCTAACACCTTGCTCAAGGGTTAGGATAATAGTGATGCCAAAAGTAAACAAGTAGTGTTTAAGTATGGAAGAAAATACTCATGTATTGAGGATGATGATGCTTTACAACTACAATTATAAGGGTATTTATATCCATAAGTTAGGGCAACTTGCCCAAAAGGGAAAAAACAAAAAGGGCATTTCCTAAGTAAGTAATGTATAAGATAAAAAAAGGGTAAAAATTAATATACATGGAAAGCAATTATTAATGCAACAGATTCTACACATGATACTGTACACGTAAATATGCTGTATTGGTGATGCTGTTAGAGGATGTGGACAAAAATTATAGATAGTTTGCTTATCCAAGCAGGGGTGGCTAAGTCAATCCAGACTCTTTCTCGACATCTCGGTAGGGGTGAGGCCAAGTAAGTAATTGGCTAGGAATGTACGAGAATGAAGATGGGTTGTTATCTTGGCCTTTAGTTTCTCAACACTCAACATGCGAGAGATAGGTAGTCACTTTGCTTAGCAGGAAGAATGGGTCAGTATACACAATGAATGAAACAAGCCAATAGTCTTACACATTAATGGACCAAAGGCCAACTAGCTTATTTTATGGCTCCACTTAGCATAGGTCATTCCTAGCTTGAACAACTTATATGCTTCCTTAGCCTTTTCAAGCCTCCGCCTCTCTAGGCATTCTAGCTTCTTCAAGCCTCTGGCTCTCTAGTCATTCCAACCTCTTCAGGCCTTTACCTTGTCAAGCATACCCACCACCTTAGGCCCTCACCTCTTAAGGCACTTTAGCCTCTTCAGGCCCTCACCTCTTCAAGTGCTCCGGCTTCTTCAAGCTTTCACCTTTTCAAGCATTTCAATATCTACAACTACTCTAACCAATCCCCGCCTTTTACCTCTTTAAGCCTTTGCTCCTTCAAGCATTGTAGCCTTTTTAAGCCTTGGATTGCAAGCTTTTCTAAAGATTTCACAAAATTAAGCTCTCTAAACACTCTCTTTGCTAACTTTGTCATTAAAGAGAGTAAGGGGTAAATGTTGATAGCAATTTTAATAAATGGGCTAAAGGCCGAAATTAATCATATCGAGACTTGACCCTGACTCCTAAGGCTCATCCATGTATGCATATCCAATCACTTACTACAAATACCAATCAAAACCCCCTAGGTAAGGGGATCCTCTCCTTCATTTTTCGACTCTCATAATCACTCTACAATCCCTTTCAAATGACAAGAGGGCTGATTTAGGCATTGGAATGGCCATGCTAGAGTACCCTCTAACGCCCTCTATAGTCGTGTTCTTATTTTGCAGGTACCCACGTACTAAGATGAAAATTGACTGACGAAAATTTAACGCTCACTTAGGCATCGGAGTGGCCACGCCGAAGCACCCTCTAGTACCCTTTGTAGCCGTGTTCTTATTTTGCAAGTACATATGTACCAAGATGAAAATTGATCGACAACATTAATCTAACCTATTTCCTTTCCAAGTAACGATCTGGCTAAGAATGACATGGCTAATATGGAGATTGAATTTGCTATCCATATCAAGACATAGGCTAGTAGAAAGGAAAAATTGAAGAACAAGTAGAAGGCTTGAAAGATAAGCTCGAGAAAAAGTCTAAAGCCCTAAGGGAGAAAGAGTCGAAGCTACAATATTGCATTCAAAAGAATGACAATCTTGTTGATAAGATTGAGGAATATATGATCTAAGAAGAAGCTATTAAAAAACATATAGAAGAGGTACAATAACTTAAGACTCTCTCCAAGAGTAGCAAGCCAAGATCTTTGACCTAAAATAAAGGATGACTTAAGGGGTGACTATGAGCATGTCCTCCAGAAGGTTCAAGAGAATGAAGAATACATGATTATGCTAAGGGAGAAAACGTTAGATGAGATCAACATGGCTAGGCAAGAGATGTTAATACACCATCCAGAGTATGATCTAAGTTTTCTTAACTTTGTGAATAGAGCTAGTAAAGGTGACCAAACTATTGCAAAAAATGTCAACAACCAAGAAGTTATCAAGCTTAATGACCCAACAACTGCGAAGGATGAACCTCAAGGTAGGACTCCCTTGAATGATGGAGATAATGCTTCTCATATACCACCAACCAAACCTCCTTCTGACTTGGAATCTCCTATTGAGAAAAATGAACTTGTTCAATTTTATTGTCATTTGATAGACTTCTTTTTAGATCGAAATATCGACCTTTTGAATGTGTATCAATTATGATTGCTTTGTACCATCACTTATTTATCTTATTATGTTGTAATGCCCCTTAGCTTAACTTATAGATGCTGGTTTGACCATATATTTCTCGGTCTAATCCTACAAATATAAGCGATCGTAGGTTCATTCCCATAGTCAGTGCCAAACTATTGACAGTCAAATCTAAGAAAGTGGGAATTTTGGGCTAAGAAGTGTGTTTTGGCTTACAAAAGAAATAAAAGTTAGGCTATAGGGGTATCAAGGCAACTCCAGCATCCCTAATTTGATGCCTAAGTAGGTATCGTATGTAATATATGTGTAAAAAAGGAAATGGAAGACTATTAAAGAGGCCAAGAGAGAGATGCCATAGGATTTTGAGCTGTATTATAAATGTCTACCTATAATTGTCATGGTAACCGCAGTATGCACATTTGTCACATGTAAAATTGAGTTTTTGACCACTTCTTTATTCTTAGTGATACGAATCGAGCTAAGGAAAAACAAGGCTGGCCGTCAGGGTAGGTCCGAGTGATAGGGTTTTAGCGAATTGGTAAGCCACCTAATCAGATATGACACACCAGCTAGATTCTACATGGACCTAAGACTCATCGAATGTAATGCATCAGTCCGAGTGATAAGGTTACCCGCCACAAACCTTGCTAAAGGGATTAATAAGAGTTGGTAAGGGAGAGAGAGCTTTCTAAGAAAAAAGACTCAAAAGGAGTTTTTCATAAATCTTATGTCTATCTATGCCTTGTTACAAATGTTTCTATTTATAATACGTCATAAACCTTAGTAGCAAAACTATATATAATGTCTAAGGCCTTAAACGTTAAAAAATTGGGCCCATAAATAAAATAAAGACAAACATGTACAAAAATATAAAACAATGCATTTTATAGGGAGAAGTTGGCATGTGGTCATTCAGCATGCCTTAGAGATAGTCTCATAGTGCTCGACCGAGATACCAGAGAGGTTAACCCATAATTGTCGAGTTCTGAAGTCAGTCAGCAATAATTTCTCCGAGCTATGCCGAATGGATCCAACCCTTGAGAATGTGATCTCTTGGCCACTAAGTCGACGATAGACTTTAGCCAAATGAATCTAACTCTTGGAAATGTGATATCTCAACCTATCGGCAAGCATGATGCCGAGTAAGTAATTGGTCAGGAATGGGTGAGGATCAGTTGTTGTCTCGACCTTCCACTTCTCAGTACTCTATCTGCGAGAAATAGGTCATTCAACTCGGTAGGTAAAATGACTCGGCAAGTAGATGAGCTCAGCCTTGGTAGTCGAGTTGGCTCAATACCCCGAAGCCCATCATTTCTGCTCTCTTATAGAAGTTTCAACTTAAAACTTGGTAATTAGTGGCTTCAAACCCTACCAGGATCAAATACCATCCTGCAATAACTAGAGAGAGTATTATAGAGATAGTTCGAGTCCATGATTAGTACTGGCTTCATCCTTGGCTCCTTCCATTTGTCATGAATCCGATCAACCACATCTTGGTAGTCCCAATAACTATTAAGTACGGAAAGTAACACAATCTCTAGGGCATACAAAAGATTATGGGTACGTGGGTCCAGTGCTAATAAGAAGTAAGATGGTTCGTCAGTCATAAGTACTTCCAACTCTTCACGCTCAGTTAGCTCAAATCTCGCACTCTCCTCATTCGTTGAAAACAGTATTCCCTCTACTTCCTTGCAAATCGATTCTTCTTCCTCCTCCTACCTAGGGTCATGCTCATTAGTTTAGATGGTCGATAATAGGGGCATGTCGGGAATATGAGGGTTTAACTCCAACTTGGCTTAGTCCTCTTCCCCTCTACTACTCTCTTCTCTAACAACCTCCACCTCCTTAACTCCTCCTTCAACACTCTCTAATTCGACATTCCTTCATTCTCTTATTTCATCCTGGAACACTTCAAGTCGTCTTTCAATCTCCTTCAGCTGATCCTGCACTTCTAAGAGGTTAGCTTCATAGGTGGGTTTTCTCTCATACAATCTATCGTGATGATCTCGAGGTACAAATTTTCTTTGCATCAAACATTTTATCTTGTCCTATGTAATGATCTCAATGTTTCCCTAATCAATTCTTTGATTTATCATTCTCTTCCACCAAGTAGTTGTAAAGCCAATCATCAAATTCTTTATAGCATAAGCTCTCTTATGCTTAAGGTAAGAATAATCTTCAAAAACCTAATCGACTTGAAATTCCCAACTCAAATATCCATTCAAAGTGCCATATAGATCAAACTCTGGAATTTGTGATATCATGTCTTTATAATAATATTCATATCCATATCCAACTTCATATGTCATGTTGAGGATATTCAATTCAATAGCGTGGTACTTAAGCTTATCAAAGAGAGAGTTACTTAACAACTAATGGATACAGTACAGCCAAAGAGGGTATTAGTGCTCAGATCGCAAATATTAACAACTTAATAATAATTATCTCGACTTATACTTCAATCTAGCTCATCAGTTGGACTAATAAACGCAATAGTTTGGCATAAGTTCAATTTGACAGCAGCTCGGATTACGTTTTGTAGGATGGCAGCTCTAACACTTGTTTAAAGTACAACAACTCAACACTTAGGAACAGCAACTTAGAGTAGTATAGCAGTTTAACACTTGGCCACAATAACACAGTTAGCACAGTAGTAATACGTCACAACAACTTGTTACAATAGTAGGCTTCGACACATATAACAATACTTTCTCAACCACTATCGCAGTACTAAAGCAGGATAACACATTGAACAACTTGAAGGAGTGATATCTCGACAAACAACCCAGATTGGAATTACAATCCAAATTTTCACTAACCTACCCAAAGGAAATTCAATTGAAACTAAAATAATATCCAACAAACAAATCCTCAATATCCTAAACAAACTCAATAAGCAATCACTTCCTCAAACACAAAATAGAACAAATATAATGATTAAAATTCTCAGCCCGATCTAGAACCTCGAGCTCTGATACCAAGATGATACGGACTAAGCCAAGCATAAACAAAGTCGGCTGTTAGGGTAGGTTTGATCCTGCCGAAGGAACGAACGATAGAGTGGGTTTGGTGAGGATTTTAGCGAATCCATGAGCCATCTAACTGGATATGACAAACCAACTAAATCTTACATAAACCTAAGACTCGTCGGATGTGACGCACCAATCCAAGTGATAGGGTTTCCCACAACAATCCCTACTAAAGTGATTGATAAGAGGCGGTAAGGGAGAGAGAGCTTTTCGAGAGAAAATACTAAAAAGAGGTTTTTCATTAATCTCCTATCTATCTATGCATTGTCACAAAAGTTGCTATTTATAGTACGTCCTAAACCCTAGTAGTAAAACTATAAATAATGTATAAGGCCTTAAACCCTAAAGAATTGAGCCCATAAATAAAATAAAGACAAACATGTACAAAAATATAAAACTATGCGTTTTATAAGGAGAAGTTAGAATGTGGTCATTCGACATGCCTTAGAGGTAGTCTCGTAGTGCTCGGCCGAGACACCAGAGAGGTCAACCCATAATTGCCGAGTTCTGAAGTCAGTCAGCAATTGTTTCTCCGAGCTATGCCAAGTGGATCCAACCCTTAGTAACATGATCTCTCGGCCACTAAGTCGATAATAGACTTTAGCTAAGTGAATCCAACTCTTGGAAACGTGATATCTTAACCTATCGACAAGCATGATGCTAAGTAAGTAATTGGTCAAGCATGGGTGAGGATCAATTGTTGTCTCGGCCTTGTACTTCTCGGCACTCTATCTATGAGAAATAGGTCATTCGACTCAATAGGCAGAATGAGTCAGCAAGTAGATGAGATTGCCATTGGTAGTCAAGTTGGCTCAGTAGCCTGAAGCTTATCACTTAGGGTCATAGGGGTAGGGTGGTCACTAAGGTAGTAACTGCCAAACCACTCATGTCCTTATCTTAATTTGAATGTAAAAGAGCTTCATCCTTAGTGCCCAATCTAACTATGAAGATAAAGTGTTGGTAGCTCATTCTTAAGCTACTTTAGGTAGCCTCAAGCTTCTTTAACGTCATGTGCATTCATCTAGTGCTAATAAGGTCCGACCTACTAATTCAGGTCAAAAAGACTTTAGAGAGGTTGGCCAAAGGCCTAAAGGGACCATATTAGGCTCTAATGGGCTTATGACTGAAAACTCCTATCAACATTGATGATTAAATTTTTTTCTATAGTTTTTTTTTTTTAACCAAATTATTTATCATAGTTTGCTTGATTGTGTTATTGTAAGTTACTATAGACCTTTCATCTTCCATATATAACCAGTTGACAAGTTATTATAAGCTGTCAACAACCTGCCTTATACCAGTAGTAATTCCTAGTTGCTCAATATAATCATGGCATAACAATAGTAATAAGTACCCATCTATTGTAAATGGAGCCAACATTAGTTAATTTAAAACCAATTGTCATAAAACCCTTCAAATGACAATATGATCTTCAAAGGAAATAAAGGCATAAGGTAAAGTCTTGATAGGCTATAGTAACCTATCGACAACCTTGCCTTATACCTATAGTAATTCAAAGTCGACTATAGTAAACATGGCCCCAACAATAGTAAAGAACATACATCTATGGTAATTGAAGACCACCAAAATTACGTACTCCCAACATCACAATTACATCCCATAAGTTCCTAAAAATCAATTTTAGTAGATATATTCATGAAAAACTTACTATATATGTCTAGGGGCAACATCACGATTTACACCTTAACTTTTCCACCTTTTACAATTTTAAACGTAAAATTTTTACTTATGTAATTATATGCCCAATTAAAGTTTTAATTATCATTGTCTATGCTTCGATCAACTCCAATTCATATCATTAGTCCAATTAATGCACACCTACTAATGGGGTGGCTGCTTACAACCAATAGGGTCATAGGCGGCTAACTATAGCTACTTGTAGGTCTTGTGACCAACATTTTTTTAGTAGGTTGCAACTTACCGTTTTGCTAAGGGTGGTGGGCCATCACCTATTAGAGGTAATGCACCTCCTTAAGGTTGTAGGGGGCTACCCCATTAGTTTATTGTGCAACAATATGAATTAAAGTTAATTAAGATGTAGATAGTGATGATTAAATCTTCAATTAGGTATATAATTAAACAAATCTAAAGTTTTTGTGTGTAATAGCATAAATTAGCAAAGTAGAGGTATAATTTGTAATATTGGCCATATGTGTCTACATTTACAAAAATAAGGCATGATTAATAAAATTTCATAACAAATATAAAATAAGTATCTTTTCAAGATTTTGTACATAGAAATGAAGTTTTGCCTATTTAAAGTCTGCATACCAAAAATTAGTACAAAAATTCATCATTTTTTCTCTATTTTTCCTCTATTTTCTTACTTTTCTCTTAATTTTCTTTCCAATTTCTAGAGTAATGTTTTGGCTACTCTTGATTTTTAACTACTCTTATGATTCTCCAAAAGGATGAGAGTGGTATATTGATGGAGAAAAAGAATGAAGAAGGAAAGAGTATGGTGATAACCTCTAAGTTAGGCTACACTAAGGAAAATGTAACCACATATTCTCTCTCTTCCCACTCAAATTAGCAAATATATACACTTATATTATTATTAAGAGCTACCACATCCAAATTTCCAGATTTACCCACTTGTCTTATTAATTTATTATCTAGTCTCCATATTTGCAAAAAATATTTTACCTAACTGTAATTAATTGATATACTACTTACGTATGCATTTATTATTTCTAATATGTACACAATAAAATACTACATTATAATAATATTTTTTTTTCACAAATATTAATTTTATATTCTAACTAATCCATCCCTAACATCCTACTATGTATCACTCGTTATTTGAGTTGCCTACAATAACTTAAATGTATAAAATTTTTAATCCCAACGAACACCTTAGCGTCATAGGCTCTTATAATAGAGTTACACATATATAAATACATATACATGTATACATGTATATGTATTAGATTTTTAGTAAAAAAAAGTAGACAACGATGCTTATAAGTAATATAGAGTTTTCTACTAAGGTTGGTAAATCTTGTTAATGGATTGTATCTGTATATATATATATATATATATATATCATATTATACAGAGTATTATTACATTAAATTTATAACATGACAAACAGATAGTATTATATGTTCTTACATGTAACGCCCCCATTGTTAGATGCTCAAACTTTTGAGGTTTAACAACTTAGATTGCTTGTCTAACAAATGCTCAAAGAAAATGGAAGAACTCAACAATCCTATGTAGCCTTGCACAGAGATGCTTTAATGCTCAAAAATACATCCAACAAACACCCCAACGAGGAAGCAACTATGCAACTCCTTAAGACCAACTAAAAATCGCAACTTACAAATTACACGTCTAGCACATTTACATAATCAAACTCAAAATAACCAGCAAGTTACCAAAGACTTGTCCAATAAGTTGAATCGTAATCATGGCAAAACAAACACGCAAGGTGAATGCACAACAACAAGTAGACCAATCAATGACTTGTCCCCAAAGCATTCACCAAAGCCTTTAAGGATATGAACGTTCAACAACTAGATGAACACATCCATTATGCTTCCAATGTACATGATTAGAAGAAAGTGGAGTCGTCCGCTTGAACATCACGCTCCACAGCAACAAAGAGCCATTCAACCTCCCAATGCAAGAGGAAACATTGCTTGCAAGTGTAAGACTTCTGCATCTTAATACATACAATGAAACTATAGACCTAAACGACCACCTCGTCCATTTTTGAACCTTGATGAGCCTCCATAACTTCTCCAATGCAATTATGTGCAAAGCTTTCCCTAACACATTAGTGAAAGCCGCCTTACTATGGTTCAACACCCTGCCTAATGGCTCCATCACATCATTCAACAACTTAGGAGGAAAGTTTTGGCAACACTAGCTAAGTTCAAAGGTCTAAAGAAGAGACTCATTGATACTCTACAATGTAAGGTAGCGACCAAATGAAACACTCCGAGCATACCTTAAACGCTTCAATCACACAAAGTTGCAAGTGTCTAAGCTTGACACTAAAATGGCCCTCTAAGCTGTCATGACCAGACTAGACCTTAGAAGAAGACTATTTGATATGGTCTCATTAAATAAGCCTAAATCCCTTGATGAGTTCATGCAAGTGGTCAAAAAGTACGTAGCCAAAGAAGATGCCATTGGAGCACAATTTGAGGTAAAAAAACAACATTCGTGAGTCAACAAAAGAATGCCTAAAGTCCAAAGGAAGCCATTATCCCCAATAAAGGATAGACAGGAAAGACAAAGATAGAAGTTACAAGATTACCTTCTGTACACATGCCTTGACAGACCACTCAAAAAGATCATGTACGAGGTCAAGCAATAACTCCTATAAGCACCAAACATTCATGAAACCCTTAAAGCAGCAAACTCAAGCAAGTTCTGCTATTACCACCAAGTACATGGCCACAATACAGACAAATGACATTACCTCAAAAACATGATCGAAGGCCTTATCCTCAAAGGCCACATCAACCACTTCATAATAAACAAAAGGAACCAAATACAATGGCTAACCTAGTGTCACCGAGTAGAATAGCACCAATAAGCACAACAGCAACAATAAAATGAGCAAAATGATGCCCCTACTACTAGTCAGCAGGGATGACAGGGGAAAGTATACCATATTCGGGAGGGCTAGCCTCCTCTTAGACATCTCCACTATGACAACTCAACACGAGATACACCTTATCAGTACTAAAAAGCCAAAGACAGACACTACAATCAGTTTCACTATCAAGGACGAACAAGGTGTCGACTTCCCTTATAGTGATGCCCTCATAATAAATGCCGAAATTGGTTACTTCAACATTCCTAAAACATTTGTCCATAGTGGCAACATAGCAAATATACTTTTCTACAACACCTACGAGCAAATGAAGGACCAATTGGATGAACACTCTCCAATTGTACAAGTACGACCTCATAAATTTCAAAGGAGGAAAGCTTGTACCCACCAAAGGAATCATTACCCTCCTAATGTGACTGGGTGATAACAAAAATGTTACCACACAGTCCACCGACTTCCTAATTGTCAATCACTAGTCACCATGCAATGCAATTCTAAGCCAGCCAAGCATTACAAAGTTTGACATGCTCATCAACCATAGGTGCTTGAAAGTAAAATTCATGACAACAGCCGAAGTTGGCAAAGCCCAAGGGAATTAAAAGTTATCTAGATCCCTTTGCCTTAAAGTCTAAACATGGGATAATGTCATTAATATAGAGTCCGCTACCATCACAACATCAAGATCGCAGGGAGAGCCAATTGAGAAGACCATAGAAATTGACCTCATGAGCACCTTAGGATTGACCATAAGGATCAGGGCAAAGTTACTCAAAAAATGAGTAAGGCGAACTCACCCAATTCCTCAAACAAAACACGGACATATTCATGTTCACACTAAAAGACATGTTTGGGATTATCAACATCCTTAAGGCCACTCATCACCTCAATGTCGACCCCATGGTCCACATAGTCAAGCAAAAGAAATGACATTTCACCCCAAAGCGCTAGGCCACAATCAAACAAGAAGTGTAGAAACTATTGTAAGCCGGTTTCATAACGCAAGAGAAATACATAACCTAGCTTGCGAATATTGTCCTTGTATAAAAGGCCAATGGCAAATGGCAAATATGCTTAGATTACACCAACCTTAATAAAGCATGCTCTAAAGATTGCTTTCCCTTCCCCTATATTGATTAGCTTATTGGTCCAACATCTAAATATGCATTACTCAGCTTCATGGATGCCTACTCGAGATATAACCAAATTCGAATGGCCTTCAAGGTTGAAGTTAACACCTCGATCATTACAGACTTCATAACTTACTATTATAAGGTTTGCCCTTTAGCTTGAGAATGCTGGTGTGACTTACAAAAGGCTCATCACCTTCATATTTAAACCACAAATCAATAGAAATATCAAAGTCAACATAGGTGACATGATAGAGAAAAGTAAAGACAGGAAAGGCCATATTGAAGACCTTTGAGAAACATTATAGACACTTTAATACTATTAAATGAAGTTGAACCCCCAAAAGTGTGTCTTTAGGGTCACATCTGGGAAGTTCTTCGATTTCATGGTCATAGAACGAGGAATCAAAGCTAACCTAGACAGGATTAAAGTAGTACAAGACATGCAAGCCCCCAAAACCATAAAGAAAGTACAGCATCTAACTGGATGAATAGCTACCCTAAATAGATTTGTGTCAAGGAGCACTAACAAGTGCTCAGAATTCTTTAAATTATTGAAGAACCCTTTCGAGTTCAAATGGATGACTGCATATTAGAATGCCTTTGACAACCTAAGAGACCTCCTAGAGAGTCCACCAGTGCTTTCCAAGCCCAGCCCTAGCAAAGAGTTATACCTCTACCTCGTTATTAGCAACAAGGCATTGCCATCCGTTCTTGTCTATGTTGAAGGACAAAAACATAAGCCTTTGTATTATATCAACCACATTCTACAAGCACTAGAGTTTAGATACACTAAGGTTAAGAAGTTCACCTCAACAGTGGTCATCATTGCATAGAAGCTTAGATAATACTTCCAAGCCTACCCGATCATCATATTAACCGACCAACTACTCAAAGCTATCCTTTTGACACCCTATGCCTTAGGCTAAATGATGAAGTGCTCCTTCAAGCTCAATGCCCACAGAGTCCAATTCCACCTTTGGTATGCAATCAAGGCTTAGGTCCTTACTAATTTCATAGCAACATACATTAGAGCAAACAAGCCACAACTAGAGCTTGATACAACTATATGGATGCTCTACGTCAATGTCGACCTCTATAGCTACTACAAGCATACTACCTCAAACACGAGTAGTTGTGCCCATGCATTCGCACTCACTAAATACTTCAACCAAAAACTCTAAGAATGGCTATCGAAGCCTTAATTCAAAGGGCTTTGCATACATCGAAAATGACATCTCATCCCCTATCTCAAAGGCCCTCTCCTAATGAGAGGGATGCTCTACCCACTAACTAAGCACCTCCCCCCACTGGCCAGGCACCTCCCTTATAGCCTAATTCATTAACCTCAAATGTATCTCATCTAACTCATAATAGACTCAAGTATACACCTTCTCATTAGTGTTTATTGTATGAAGAGCCACCTCCTCCTTCTTATCCTTACCATTAGGTACATATACATCCTAAGGCTACCCATTTGCCTAAGCCTTCCAATCTAACCAAGACAACAAAATACCATCACCTTCATCTACCACCACCACTATCACCTCACTCTAAGGGGAATAAGATTACCACCCTTCTTATTGATCACCTACTCGTTGTCTTCATCAAACATTCTTGAAATGGACCCATGTGAGGACTCACCTTGAGAGTTAAATGCACTCTGATCTACTACTTTCAAAGTTGGAAGGAAATTGAATGGAATGAATGCAAGGCTTAACTTGTAAGTTTTAATTTTTTCAGAGCTTCCTCTTTTGATTCATAAAAGTGTAGATTGAAGCCCTTAAGACCCCCTTATATAGACAACCAGGTAGGGAAGCCGAACGGTTTCTCTTACTCCTGAAGCACGTACCACTTGTAAGGACATACATTACATCCTAACCATATATGTATATAACTTTTTAGGCAAACAGCTTAGATTGATGTACAGCCATGGATAACTGACATAACCAATTGTGTTAAGCCACACGCTCACAGCCGTTTAATGCAAGGCCATACATGCATCCCACCATTCCCAAGAAAAGTAATCATAACACCTTAGGTACCCCAACAATCACATCTTACTACTTAGATTAAACAGCCTGACCTAACATGACAAGCATCATGTCATAACCAGACGTAAATGAGCCCTACTTGGTGACATTTCTCCTAGGCCTCAACTTGAACTCTTTAGCTCTTCTACTCTCCTTAGTTTTGAAGGGGTAAATGTTAATACTTGATTCTCTCTCAATCCGAGGCCCAATTCTAACTAAGGCCCACCAGCTTTAGATATGATCATTCCCCCTACTTGGACTCCTTACTCACCTTTAACCTCGAGAAGAGGGTGCGAGGACCTGTTAATCCTAGGACTCGAGTAAGCACCATGACAAGCATAAAGCTAAAGTCCTCCATATTATGCACAAGGACCATTGTGGTAAGCCAATAGAGCTCAAAGTATAAGGAACCCTCCCCTTTGCCTACTCAAGCTCAATGAGTAAAAATACCCTTAACCACACAAGCCCCTAAATATCTAGCTCACCTCAAACAAGACACTCAATCCACTATGCATGAATCCTTAATCCTTTTACTTAACGTCTCAATCATCAATTTCCATCTAACATCCATGGTATGATTGATCCTCCTAACAGTCTTTGAGGACAACAGACTTGATATCCACAAACATGGATGCTAGCATAATCATGGCCAACAAACTTCTAAAGCCACCTTGTTAGCCCCACAACGTAGGTCCTCCCTACCGACTGCTAATATGGACGAACCTCAAATCCCCATGTATCTAAGTAGTCATACTTCTTCTCATTATAAATAGAGGAAGGAAGCCAATAGGTAAGGGATCGAATCCTAATCTTCCATCTTAGGTTAAGTTCTCTCTATACCATACCCAAACATACAGTCACTATAAGCGAGCATTTCCCTATCGTACCCTAAGTACTCTTCCACCTTAGTTTCCCCTTCTTACCTGATCATCATCCTTGCTAACTTAAGCATTAGAGGGCTCTCATAGTATGATCCACTCAAAATATGTAAAAATATAGTGAATATTCTAACAAGTGTACTAGGTCGGTATCAAGTAATAAAGAGTAAGCAAGGTTGTTGATCCCTCAAGGACTAAGAAACTAATAAACCTATAATAGCTCTTATCAATATTTAGGCAATTGAATTTGATTGTAGATTAACAAATCTAATAATTAACTTTAATTTGTCAAGGAGAAAATCACGAGAATATATCTAAAACGAAACAATCAATTGAGAATATAGGAAAATAGAATCCACCCTAGTTGTGCTAATCAAATTATCATCATGTTATATAGATTAATAGTTATGTGGTCATTCAAGTGAAATTATCATGTCATAAAATTTAAGGACTTAAACTTGTAATTAATTGATCAACTCTCGCATCTCCAATTAATAGTGGACTTTAAATTACAATCATACATCTCCTAATGCTATGATCGACTAATGCTCTAAATTAATTATCCCTAATGTCTTAGCAAATAATTAACTAGAGTCATTGCATTAATCCCTAGATAATCTCTAATTAATCTAATTAACACCACTTCTGCATTAGCTAATTGGTTTAATCAAGAATTCCTAACAAACATTATATCAACTCCCGTATCAATAGTGCTTCTAACAATTATAACCAATGGAGAATTATAATTGAAATTATAGAAATTGCAATCATGTATCATCCACACTTCTATTAACCATATAAGATGACTACAATTATCATCTTAGCTACCTAGGGTTTCATTAATTTCCCACAATTAAAATCTAGCCAACCATGGAATTTAAAATAAAAGCACATATCACAATCAAACTTACAAGGAAATTCATGATTGAAAGTAAGAACAAATTATAGAATTGCATAAACAATAATAGAATAGAAATCATCAAGTTTGTAATAATGATAACGAAAACTCTAACTGCAAGAACTCTAAGAATGATCTCTAAAGTAATGGCAAGGTTTTCTCAATGATCTACGAAACTACTACTAGAATTCTCTTAGAATATCTCCTGGCTTCTTCTAAAACTCTCTAGATTAAAAGAAAATACAAAATTCCCTAAAAATATCAACACAATGCATATTTATAGAGCAAACAAAAGATGGCTATCCACTGATTTAGGCCGAAAATCAAAGCTGGTGTAGCACCAGTAGTTTTCATTGAAGGCCAGCCATAAAGGCTAGCTGTGTTGAATGTAAGCCAACCATAAAGGTCGGTAGCTTTGAATGTAGGCTGACTCAAGGCCGACTACCTTCATCCCTAAATGCTTTATATCATCCTTGGCCGATATAGATTGGTTCGAGCTTCCTTCGATTACATAAAACCTCATATTTCCACTCTAAATCCTCCAAAACCTAAAATATCCAAATGAATATACTTAACTACCATTTCTTAATGATTTCTATAAAATTAATAATAATTCAACATAATTCACACAATGGAATATGAGTAAAATATGCCTTTATCATGGTACCATTGACAAGGGGCTTTCTTGCAAGTTTTTAGGGGCAAAGAGCCCATTAGATTCGGCCCATACCAAGACCAATCTAGCAAGACCCAATGAAGTTAGTCCGATCAACTAACAATATATAGAGATGTCAAATATGTATATATTTTATGAATATTTTAAATATATGCATATATAATATACATTTATTTTCATATTAATTGCTAACTATTATATATTACCCTAGTGATGTGTATGTATATTATATTAAATAAGTATAGAGTTATCATTTTATGTGAATATATACAAATATCATATGATATATGTTGACAGTAGAAATTGACACTTATAAGTCTTTAACTCTACAAAAAGGAAAGTAAGTTAGGCTACGAGGTGTATCGAGCGACTTCAGTATAGTCACTCCAATGCCTAAGTTAGGTTCTAGTAAGTGAAATATAAGGAAGTAAAAAGAGAAAAGAATATACAAAGTATAAATGAGTAGAAGAAGACTTAGAGTAAGAGGCTAAGCTCTATTTATAACTAAGGCCTATTAACTATCTTATAACTATTGCCTCCAGAATTCACATGTAGGGGATTTGAATCATAGATCATGCTCTATAATTTTGGAACATAAGTAGCCTATTGGCGGCTAATGGGTAGTTATCCATGTAATTCGTGCCTTTGTTTGAATTTAAACTCCTTATAAGCTTAACTAAGTCTTTCTGAGCTCCATGTCACTTAGCCAAGCTAAGTAAAGCTAGTCCAACCTACTACTAAGCATTTGGCTACATTCCAAGGTCATTTGCTTTCTAAGATATTAAGCCCTTAAGAGCTATATGATTAGTAGAAGAGGTCACATACATGACATGGGAGGTTAGATATAAGGTAGTAGATTGGATATAAGCTCTTCCAAGTCGATTCAGGGTCTTAAGTGCCTTAAGATAAAAATCATTATCAACATTCACCCCTGAACTATCCTTGGTAGAGATGCTAAGGAGAGTAACATGCTATATTAGGATGACCTTATATCATGGATCTTGGAGTCACTATTAGCGGAGTTCAAGGTATTTGAGTTTCATTTAGCCCAAGCTTGTTGTCTCAATCTTACTTTTATGAGATTTTGTATTTCTTATCAATTCCAATTTGCATTTTGTTGGCTTGCTAGAGAAGTCTTTTGTCCAATCAATGATGCTTCATATCTCAATCTTAGCAATTCATATATACGTATCAAATGCCACATACGTTCCTAATAACACAATTAAACTTTGGCAGTTCGATTTCTACAAGGATAGTGTCATTGTATGGTTGGCAACTATCTATATGGGACACCAACCTAAGGGAGTCCTTCTTCATTATAGGATACCAATATCTAAGACTTAAAGCTCTCGCATATAAAGCTATAGCCTTAATATGATTACATTAAACCGCAACATGTAGGTCAAAAAGGACTTGTTAAGCTTCATTTGGTTGCAAACACCTTGAGTAAGGCATGCTTAATCTTCTCTTATAAAGCTTAGCATCTATCAGTGTAAAATTAGCAACCTTATAAATAAGCCTTCAAGCCTCTTAAGTATCTATAGGCAGGATTCCTTTTCTAGGTAATTAAGGATGGGATCCATAGGTTCTAATTCTTTCTCTTGCACTTCCAAACATTCCGTAAGCCGCCTGTCCATGCTCTTTTTTAGCAAATACTCAATAAAGACTCTCTCTTCCCAATTTAGCAAACTTATGGAGGCTAACTTTGACAATTTATCTACAACGTAATTCTATGTTCTTAAGATCTTAACCAATTGCAAAGAATCAAAACCTGCTCCAATCTCTCTAACTAATTGTAAATATTTGCCCATATTCTCTTCCTTCACCATGCTATCACCTTTGACTTGATTGACAACTAATTAAGGCTCTAAATAGATATCCAGTCATTTGTCTCTGACATCTTTTTCTAACTTCATCCTATCTAGAAGTGCCTCATATTTGGATTCATTATTGCTCGCTGAAAATCTAAATTTCAAAGCATATGAGATCCATGCTCCCATTGGACCTTTCAAAATTGGGCTAGCACTAGTACCCTCACATGTTGACGAACGATCAACACATAGAATCTAGGTAGGTTCTTGGTTTTAGGCAATAGATTCCTCATTTCTTGTAAACTCCACCAAAAAGTAAGCCAAAATCTAAGTTTGTATGCCTCTCTTGCCCAATATTAGATACCAAAGGTGCTGACCTCCAAGGCATACTTAACCATCCAACCTAAAGCATTGAGCTTTGGCAACACTTGCTTCAAAGGTTAGTTAGTGAAGACAATGACCTAATGGGCCTCAAAATAAGGTTGAAGTTTTCTTACTACCACCATTATAGCCAACACAAACTTTTCCATCACCCTATAATAAAGTTCAAGTCTTTGCAAGATACGGCTAACGTAATATACATGTCGACGTATCCTTCTATCATCTCATACTAGCATGGACAAGAGAGCTCAGTACTTATCAACAAATACAAGTAAAAAGCTTCACCTTTGATGGGCTTAGATAAGATCGAAGGTATTGTAAGAAACTCTTTCAAGGCTTGAAAGGATCTTTCCCACTCTTCAATCCATCTAAACTCAAACAGATTCCTCAAAACTCGAAAAAATTCCATAAACTTCTTAACACTTTTTGAAACAAAGTAATTTAGTGCTACCACTCTTCCTGTAAACCTCTAAACCTTCTTAATGGATTTTAAGGACTCCATATCGAGAATAACTCTTTGTTTTTTAGGGGGTTAGCCTCTATTCCTCGCTATGTTACCATAAATCCTTGGAATTTCCCTAATGATGCTCCAAATACACATTTCTAAGGGCTCAACTTCATGTTATGGTGCCTTAAAGTGTTAATTGTCCCTTCCAGGTGGGAAAAGTGGTCGTCAATGGTCTTACTCTTCACAATCATGTTGTCTACATATACTTCAATATTTTTGCATGTGAGCCCCGCAATTTCGCATAATCATTTTAAGCAAGTAATTTAGGATATATGTGAAAATAGGTCAATTTTAGGATGATATTTTACACATGAGTCCTAAGAGTTAGATGATGATGCACCATAAGTTTGGAAGAAATATCATAAAATAATAATATCATAGCTAAAAATAGATAATTTTACTAAATTATATTATAATATAATTTACTCACCGTAAACGCGTAAATTAGGTAATGAAAATTAACTAAACTTTGGAGATAAAATATTTGAACACCAAAATTATAAAGTGACATAAAATATTATATAAAAATAGTACATATACCCTAGGTGTAATTATTATATATAATTATATATCCAAAAATGCTTAAAATACTTGAGAATGAGTACAATTACTTACAAATTCATAAGAAAAATAATAAAAATTTGTAAACCATCAGAATTACAATGTATTAGGTGTGGAATCATCAAGGATAGCTGTTGATCAAAGAATCTATCCTAATGACATCTAATAAGCTTGGGAACAAGAGTATTTAAGCTCAAAGTAGGTAAGAGAAATTCATTTTACACTCTACAAACATTAGAATCATCATCAATCCCCTCCAAAACTTAAATGAATCCTTATTGAAGTTGAGAAAAATCTAGAAACAAGAAGAATTGTTAGGAAGAATTCTAGAAAAAGATAAGAACCCACATTGTGAAAACCAAGTTATTTCAAGAAACATGAGTCTAAAGAGTGATTGGGGGCAAACAACCACCACCACCCAATAGTGGTGGCAACACCTAACTAGGCCGACAAGGAGGGGGTAGCTATTGGTGGTTGGATTATGGTTTTTCGATGAGCTCAGATTTCCATTTAATTTTCTTGTATTTCCTAAAAATATTAAATTGCATCTGAAAATTTTGAAAAAATTTATTTTTGAATATTTTTGTACCTACTCTTTAAGAAAAATGCCAAATTGCAAAAATTTTGAATGAATATATGGCCTTCTTAACAAATTAGACAAAACCAAACAATTTTTAAAGTTGTTATAAATAATTCTATTGTTGTTGTTTCGAAACCAATTTTTTTTTTTTTTTTGGCAACTTCCTTATACTGCATGTATAAATTCTATGAAAAAATTTCAACCAAAAATATTTTTTATAATTTTTAGTAATTTTTTAACCTCTAAATTTGGTGAAAAACGCTATTTTTTAGAGATTTTGTATAATTAGCTTTGAGAAAATCAATTTGCATCAATTCTAGAGTTCATTTGAGTTATGTCCTACCATAGGATATGATTTAGAGCTCAGGAGATTGAAGTAAAGTTAAACCACACACCTACCACTAGTTATGGACTTAATGCACTAAAGTAAGAAATTGAGGGCTTGGAAGTTTTGGTGATATAGTGTTAATAAGTATAATGAACCTATTGAATGATCATGTGCTGACATGTATGTAACCAGAAACATGATTTTGGAATGAGTCACTCAAAATAAACTTGTAATTGGATCTATTCAAAAGGTGCTTCAAATGGTTGATCTGGTAAAAAGGTGACCTAAAATCTTGATACAGATGCTTAACCAAAAGGTTAATTGGTATAAGAATCTTGAATATAATAATGTTAGAGTCTTAGTTAGGACTTAGGACAATGTTTGGTAAAAGAAGCATAGTTGTGATGACTTCAGAGACATGTTCAAAAGGTTGGTAGATGAAAGAAGTTTAACTCTAAATATGTTAGAGCCTTGTTTAAAGGAGTTGTTTGGTAAAAGAAAGGTGAATGTATTGAGTTTGGAGACTTGACTAGAGGGTTAACTAATTTAGAAGGCTTAGATAAAATCACCTTAGTAACATCTTTAGAAGGTTGGTCAATAAAGAAGAGAATTTGATTCTTTGATTTAGAGGCTTAATTAAAAGGTTGGATAGTAATAGACACTTAACTATACACCCATCATAGACTTGTTTGGGACGTTTGGTAAGGGAAATGTAGTCAGAGTAGCTTTAGGACTTGATCCGAGGTTTGATTGTTGTTAAATACTTAGAGGAGAATAACTTTAGAGGCTTGTTCAAAGAGTTGATTAAAGTAAGGAGCACAACTAAGATAACTTCAAAAGACTTCGTCATAGGGTTACTAGTCTAAAAACACTCACCTAGTGACTTCATCAGTAGGTTTAGAGACCAAAATTCAATATTAAGCAAGTTTCTAGAGCCTTATTCAAAAACTTCAATAGCAAGTAGGAACTCAATACAAAACCAACACAACTTGCTAAAGATAAGCCATAATCACACTTAAATTATTAAAATGAACTTATTTAACTTTATATTTAGTAAAACTAAAGTAATTATATTAAATATTTAGGGAACAATTGAAGTAGATGAGATTAAACATTAGGACCGTTGAGCGTCAATATGTCTAGGTAAGTGGGATCAGTGCTTCATTACACTTTGAAGTATTATTTAAGGATACTTAGTATATGTCTTGGTTGTGATAGCAAGTTAGTTGCATGTGCGTATGTAACATGCGTGCTTGAATAATGTTTTGCTATTTGGAGTGTTAGATTTTATGTAATGGTTACGTTATGATGTTGCTTGATTAAACCGTTTGAAATTACTTGATTACCCTAAAAGCAATCTATCTAAAACTCAGCCTAACTTCTAATCTAACATGCATTGCAAGCTACTAAGGAAACCACTAGGATTCTTAAGCCAAACAAGGACCCTTAAATAAAGATAACTGAAATGGTCCTCTCTCATTTTGGTTCGAAGTGAAGTCTTGGGCAAAGCATGTTCTCTATTGCCTAAGCCTCAGTTTGGTTCCAATTCGCAAAGTGCACAGCATCAAACTCCTCAACCCAAATTAAAGCAAGCAAAATTTCTCTAATCTCATAACAAACTGGATAACGTTGTGCAATGGTACATACTTGTACATGCATAGCATTTAACAAAACTTATTTGAAAACCTTCGATGCTTTGTGTCAGTATGTACTACTATCCCTAATAGAGATCACAGACCAATCATTAGCTCTTGAGCACAAGGACTCGTTCATATGGTTCATCAAGCTATCCAAAGAGAGTTAAAATCTAAAGAATGATCCTTTCTCAGTACAACCCACTAAGTTACTTTACTTTCTATCTCATTAAAGAGACTCCTAAGGTGACCAACCTATTACCGAGCCATCCCATTGACAATACATCAGTCTATGGTCAATCACCAAACTCGCTTGTTGCTAACCTGATACATTATTGAAGCCGAGTTGATTCTTATCTTGAGCATACTAGCCGAAGCCAACTAAACAATGGGCCACTCTTGAACCAACCCTTCTTCAGCCTAGAACATTCGAGCTACCGAGCACGTGACCCCAACCTAATTTGCTTATAACCTATTTTTCTCGATAAATAACATCATTGAGACCACGAAATGGAAAGTTGACATGCACCCCATTTTCTAACATTCGTACTATCCTATTTATACCTAAATATCCCTTTTTGTCTGATTACAACTCTACCCTTGTAATTTATTCCTTTTTACTTTCCTGGTAGAAATATTTTTGTAATTTATGTTAACCTAAGACTTAACCTAATTGAGACATAGAAATAATTGTAATATTTGATGGCTGCATAATCAAAATAGTGACAATTGAATTTTCAAACATATTTCCTTTCGTAAGCTAAGTGTCTCCTACTTACTCTTTTTTGCTCTTATCTAGTCCATTTTGAGTGTAGATTGGTAATGAGTGCCTTCTAGCTATACTTATGCATAATATCAAGTGTGACCTAAGCTCATGTGAGGCATTTATGCATCATATTCATTGTCAATGCATGAGAACCCTTGCTCAACCTTCGACTATCATTTATTCTTCAAACCATCTCGTAGTTCAAACTTACCCTTAGTTACGTGATATCGCTATCCATATGTCATCCTTCCCGATGATCCATATCATCCTAGCATCAAAGCTTGGCTACATTCGACCAAGTTCCAATTAGTTAGTGCTCTAAGTGACATACTCTTACTATAAGTGTGTTTTGGAAACTGTTTGTTGTTATTGTGAGCATTTGAAGAGTGTCTAGAGTTAAAGACGCTATGTGTTCTATTTTCCCCTATTTCTTGTATACAAAACAAAGTGTTAATGCTCAATTAATATTTTTTTTTTTTTCATGTGTGGTTATAATAGCTATTAGTATGTTAAGTGTTATTTTGTTACTATTGTTCATAGGAAGGATTCAAATTTGTGTTTCAATCGTCAATCTATTGTAATAGATAACAATGTCTAACTCTAGTGTTCAAGGAACCCTAGGTAACCAAGAAAGTCTCTAGTGTTCAAGGAACCCTAGGTAACCAAGAAAGTGGTGCTCGTAATAACCAAGGTCAACAAGAAAGTTTCACACCATAGTCTACGAATGACCAACTAGATAGGCTTACTAACTTAGTGGCTGGTTTGGTGATTACCATAAACGATGATAGACAAAGAGTCGAAAATAGTCCCTATAAAGGACAAGCTAATGAACAGCATGAGTGAGGCAACAACCACTATGTCCAAGTTCATGCCCAGGCGCGACCCTACCAAACTAGAGAAGTAAGTAAAGTTGCTAGATGCAAACCAGCATTAGAAGAGATCGAAGAGGAGGATGAGGAAGTAAGTGATGAAATGAAAGAGTATTATGAACCAGAGGAGAGGAATGTTTGACCTCTTAGAGTGGAAGTGTTAAGGATGTATATTCTTAGTTTTTCTAAGAGTGGTGATGCTAAGGACTCCTTAAACTGGGTAGATAAAATCTAGAAGCAGTTTGAATGTCATGAGATACTTAATAACATTAAGGTCAGACTTACTATATTAGAGTTTACTGGTTATGCCACCCTATAGTGAAAGAATCTTCAAGCCACCCATAAAAGAGGAGGAGAATCAGAAGTTAGGAGTTAAAATGAGATGAAAAGAGTAATGAGGAGGAGGTTTGTTTCGAGCTATTCTTTATAAGACACCTTCAAGAGATTATAGGAGTTGATACAAGGTAGATTGAGTGTTAATGCATATGTGAAGGAGTTCTAGATGTTAATGATCCAAAGCAAAGTTATTGAGCCTGAGGATCGAATTGGATCCCAATTCATTAGTCGACTGAAGTAAGAAATCGAAGATATTCTAAAGACCATGGATATTGGTTCACTTGATGAAGCTATCTAAGCTATTTGGAGAATTAAGAGGTGCTAAGCAAGAAGATTCAAAGCTCCTATCACCCAACTTACCACTAGCCAACCTATTCCAAGAAGACCAATGCAATTGGAACCAAGTAAAGTTACTAAGGTCCAAGTTGCCCAAGCTACCTAAGCAAAAGAGAAAGAGATCCTGAGGAAGTTCAAGAAGGGGCAGAGCTCAAGTAGAAAGACAAGTAAGATCAAGTGCTTCAAGTGCTAAGGGTTTGGACACATGGCTACTTAGTGTTCAAACAGAAGAACTATGGTGATCTAAGGAGAAGAGTCGATCATTGAGGTAGATAGTACTAATAAGGAGGTAGAAGAGTCAAAAGGGACCAGACAAACTGAGCTATCCAAGGAGGAGGAAGTCATTATAATGAAGAGGGTCATTTTATGCCCACAACCCTGGTGTTGAGAAGAATAATGAACATGAGTCCTGTGCTTGATACGAATAATAGGAGAATTTGTTTCACATTAGTTATAAGGTTAATAGAACTTTGTATGCATTAATTATTAATAGTGGCAGCTGTACCAATGCAACATCTACTTTCATGGTCCAGCAATTGAACTTGTTGACTAAGCCCTATCCCAAGCTTTATAAATTACACTAGCTTAGTGACAAGGGAGCCTTATAAGTAAATAAACAAGTGACTATATCGATTAGTATTTAAAATTATCAAGATGAAGTGCTCTATGATGTGTTACCCATCAGTGTATCCCATGTCCTTCTTGGACTACCGTGGATGTTCGATTAAACTATAATATATGATGAGAGGAAGAACACATGTTCCTTGGAGCACGAGGGCAAGAAGGTAAAGTTAAGCCATATGACTACCGAGCAAGTTAAAAGCATGTAGACTCAACTAAGCCAAGTTCTGAAGAAAGAGGCTTTTATGATCACTTGAGCCAAGCTGAAGAGAGAGATGGAGCTAGAAGAGCTGACCTATCTACTGGTTAGAAGGTTACTTAAGATGAGAAGAATAGATGAGGAAATGCTACCTACAAAGGTGAAAACCTTATTAGGTAAGTTTACTGACCTATTCCTAAGTAAACTACTAAAGGGTCTACCTCCCATCGAGGCATTAAACATGCAATTGATTTGTAGCCATAAGCCATAGTACCGAATAAGCCTACCTATAGGCTAAATCTTAAACAAGCTACCAAACTATAAGGACAAGTAGATGAGCTAATGAAGAGATGATATGTATAAGAGTCCCTAAGCTCATGTATTGTGATAGCTCTATTGATACCAAAGAAAGATGGGATATGGAGGATGTGTATGAACAGTCGAGTAATCAAACGCATTACCATCAAGTATCGGTACGCTATACTAAGGCTTGATGATATGCTTGATGAGCTAAATGGAGCAAAAATATTCTCGAAGATTAACCTCAAATATAGATACCATCAAGCAAACTGGGCATGTACTTTTTATAAAACACCAAAAGTGCATGTACTTTTAAGTTTTGATAATTTAGTATCTAAACTTTTATTTCTACAATTTAGTGCTTCTTATTTCAATTCAATTTCAATTTAATATGTTTAGCACTAGAAAATTAACTATCTTTACCATTTCTTTTTGCATTTCAATGTTTACACTATAGTTTCACTACATTTTAATGTCTATAAATTAATTTTGATGTATGCTAATATTTGATCCCATATTAATTTGCAAAAAATATATATATAATTTTTCTTAATTAATAAATTATATTGAAAATTAAAGAAAATTTATTTTTTGTGTCGATAATTTCACTTGTACATAGTTTTTAGTATGCAATGTCCTATTTTAGCAAACTTTATATTATTTGAAAGATCAGAAGTCGTACTTTTACTCAAAAATAAGATTAACTACACATCTTCTAACTAGCTTAAACAAATAAAATTTAAAATAATCATAACTTGCAAATCACTTATCATTCGAACTTGAAACTTCAATTTTCTAATTTATCAAACAACACACATCTGCATAGTACAACCTTTTGTTATATCTCTCACATTATATTAAATAATAATTTTTCAAATTCTTAACTCCATAACTTGTAAATAGACATTGTCTTATGGTAACCTTATAACTATTAGAAAGTTCATGTTACAAACTGTTAAAAAGTTTTAGTTTGACTTAAATTATACATTTGAAATTTTTCTTTTTTCTTAGGCAAACTTCGTTTATAATTTCTTTTTTTTTTTGTGTGTGTTTTTTGAAAACCAATACGATTTTATGATTATAATCATTACAAAATTTTAAAGAACATATAGTCTTTATAACCTAATAATTTTATGATCACATCATTAAAGGGTATAAAAATTTGCAAATAATGAAAATATTATAATTTTTTTTTTTGTAAAATTATAAAGCAAAGAACATATTTGCAACATATAAAGGTTACTTAAAATAAAAATAAATAAATTCATAAAAGTAATATTAACTATAATGCATGGAAAATCATAAAATTTTAAAACTTTGGTGACCTTTGTAAACTATTACAACAAATCAAAGGGAAATACAAAAAAGAAAATTATAATTATGAAATTGAAAGATTATAAAAGAATTGCTTGAAAGAATTATGAAATTTTCCTTGAGTCATTTTCTTTTTTCCTAATAACATTTCATTATTTAAATATAACAATAATAATAAAGTTTCAAACAAGTTTTCCTGTAAAAGAAACTATTTTCATATGTATAACCTTAGTTTAAAATAGTTTTACATAGCTCATAACATGAGCTTTGCAACAATTATATAGTTGTGGTAAGATAATATTTAATTTGTAAGTTATAAGCTTAAAATAATTATAAAAATCAATATCATGACACCATCAATATTTGATTATATAGTTGCATCATACAATGTTTGGTTTAAAACAATTTTTAGCCACTTAATTCACAAGTTATGAAAAATTTTAAATTTTACTTACTTTGTACACCCAAAACACACGACAAATCATATTTTCAAGTAGAAGTAGATATAAAGACTCCAATGATATATTTGTTTCATTTTTAAAATAATAAATTAATTAATAAAATAAAAAATTAATTTAAATAAATTAACAAATAAATAGACACTAAAATGCATCAAAGTTAAAATATAGATATCAGAATACAATCATAATTAAAAAATAGATACTAAAATGTAAAAAATTGCGATAGCTATTAATTTTGCTAATAATAGAGACACTAAATTAAAACCAAATTAAGGAAAGAACCACTAATTCACAAAAAATAAAAGTTTAAACATTAAATTGCTAAACGTTGAAAGAATAGGTACATTTGTTGCCTTTATCCCTTATAAATGTGAAGACCCTTTTTTTTTTTCTTTTTTTTTCTTTTTGCCACAAAATGTGAAGGCCTATTTGAAATGCTAAGAATTTTTCTTTTTTCACAAAAGTAAAACCCAAGAATCTTTCAAAAGCAAAAACGAGCTTTTATCCTTACCATCTCTTAATCCCACCTATACCTTACCTTCCTCCATTAGAACTAGTATCAATGTTTGATTTCCATCTTTCTGACTTTAGAAGTATCCAATGAACCAAACAAGGGGAATTTGACCTCTCCATTATCCATCTAAACTCCATATATGTTTGCATGCTACTCCAAAAGCTACTAAAACCATCATATTTTGAATCATTTCTCACTAACCAAATTGATAAAGGAAAAAAAAAAAATCGAAGTTCTTATTCTCCTTTGCAAGTAGACTTGGCAGCGAACAAGTAATCATCATCTACATGAAACAAGCTCAATAAAAACTCGGTTGAAGTTTGAACTCAATAATTTTTAAACGAACTAAGCCTGAACCTTTAGAGAGCTTAAGCCTTTAAAAGGTCGGTTTGATTTGACTTGTTTATAACCCTACAGCAAATTAACATTCAACAAATTTTCAAATTCCATCAACACCTTATTGGAAACGAACATTTATGGAACAAGCACTCAATCAAATTGAAGATAAATGAACTTCCTTTGGCCTTAATCTTATCATCAGTTAACACCCATCAATGAAGAATTCTTCAAATGAAAAGGGATATCCAGGGAGGATTTACTGTGGTCCATATGTTCTTAAAGGCACTACAGTTATCAGCATGTGTTCCTAACTCCACGATAACCAATTTCATAGAAACAGTACCAAGAGCAAGATGTGATGGTTTCCATACTAACTCATCTTTGTCTTCCTTGGTTGGATTTGGAACTATTTTTGCCAGCAGATTGCCTATGCATATATATGAATCATTAGCATCAAATTCTATAGGAATCCAACAATCCTGTATACCTGCACATTGTCATAATTCACATGAACTCCGATGAACTGAACAGTAGCTGATATCATTCCTCTTCCAGATTTGAGAAGAATTTGCTCTTGATATCCAAAGAGAATAGTACACGTCTCTACATATACTTAGCTGTCATATATTCCACAAACAAAGACTTCCAAGATCTGAAATTCCACCAGAGCTTCATCTTTAGAGTTTTACATATTTGTTATCCATCGAAAGGAAAGAATAATTTTTTCCAAGAGCACCAATAATTAGATTTTCATTCAAAAGCTTGATTCCATAGAGACCTGCTAAACAGATTTTGTATTTTGGACATGACCGCCTTAAGGGGTTGAATAACATAGAATATATGATAATATTGCTAGTATAACATAAAATATATGACAATATTGCTAGTATAACACCATTTGATCAACACAAATTCAGCAGTAGTGATAAAAGATTAATGTTACAACCTTGAATTCTTTCGGAATCTTCTTGAAGAAAACCACCGAAAAGTGCAATTTTCTTCCCAACTACATATAACGCAACTTGAAGCTGACATGGAAGAGTGGACAGCAGAGAAAACCCAGATATGTGTCAAATTACATGGATCTTGGACGAAGTCAAGTTTCTGGGACACAGGAATCCACTTTTGTGCTTGTTAATTTTTCGCCCAGAAACTGTCTCATACCTCGATAAGAAATCAAACAAAAGATGTAGTGATTGAGAAGAGCTATTTACAAAGATTGTGCAATCATTTCCATTGGCCAAATATGAAACCAAAATTCCAAGAGCTAATGGTATTGCATAGGTTTATTCTATTCATTAAATCGTCCAAACCTTTCAATAAATATTCAGTCACAAGGGCAAAAAGAATAGGCGATGAACAATCTTCCTGCCTAAGTCCTCTAGTAGATTGGAAAAAATCACATGAAACACCATGTAGAAAAATTGAAAACCAGCAGTTGCCAAAAGACTTAAAGATATGAATGTTTCATTAAAACCCAACCAGTTCAACGTATGAAACAAGCTCTAATTGACCCTATAATAAGCTTTCGCCACATCCAACTTTAATACTAAATTACCACCTCTACATTTTCTATCCAACAGAAATAATAGCTCTTGAGCCAAGAGCGCATTATCCTTGATTTGTCTTTTCGGAAGAAAATCCATCTGATTCAAGGGAATAAATTACCCACAAAGCTCGACTGTTCTTCTGACCAAAATCTTTGACAAAATCTTAGAAGAAGCATTACAAACGTATATCGTTCTATTGTCCTTCCATGAACTAGGACACTGAACTTTAGGGACCAAAACTATAAAAGTGGTTGTATAGAATCCCAGCAGCAAGTGATCCAGAGAAAAAAATCTGTTACTGCCTCTTTAAGGTCCAACTTTAATAATATCCTAACAGTGTGTAAAACACACTATGAAACCCATCCAGACAAGCAGAAGAATTATCATCCAACGACAGAATGACTTAATGGATATCCTCCAATGAAGGATTAGTAGTCAAAAAATAATTATGCTCTTTAGTTATCGATAAAATCAGCCAAGGAGGTTTAGTTGTGCTATAAGAAGCACCATCATCTTTTAGTAAAGTGCCAAAAGAACTCAACTCGGAAGTTTCACAAGTTTCTTCCCACCAACCAGGAAACATCTGCCCCGTTAACTATGACAATCTTATTTAATTTAGACTTCAGCTAAAACACACGGTGAAAATATTTTCTATTTCTATCTCCCTCATTAAGCCATTTAATACCAGATTTTGGCTTCCATAGTAGTTCTTCACAAATTTGCTTCACAACCATCTTCATTAAAAGATGCTTCCAGATTTTCCTTTTTCAATTCTAGCTCTTTTAACTCTATCCACAACATATACCAACGATAAATTTATCCCATATTTTAAGTGCCTTTTTAAATTTAGATAGCATGCAGAAGAACTTGTGGAGCCCATAACCCACATAGGAGAACTTCCATGAATCCTTCACCACATTTAAAAATCATGATTTTTCTTCCAGAGAGTAAAACAGAAAGGAAGCATAACCCCTATCAATAGAATTATTATGGTGGAACAATAAAGGACAATGATCTGAGCATACTCTGTTTTGAGTGACATACTTCAAAGTCTGAACTCAAAGGATCCTGACCTTCTGTAGCCAGCATTATATCTAGATGTTGCCAGAGAATACCTTCGCTCCAAGTATATTGAGATCCAATAAACCCAAAATCCAACTATCTATTGGAAGAGACAAACTCTTGTGAATCTACTATTGATCTCAAACAAGGATTATTGCCACCTTTCCTTTCTTTAGCATGCAAAATAATGTTAAAAGTCTCCAGCTATAAGCCAAGGGAAAGGCTAAGCTTTATTAAAATCCTGAGGCCATCCCATAGATCCAATCTACCAACTCTATCACATTTTGCATAAACCGGTGAAACCTTGACCCTTTTATCTTGCCATCTTATAATAGCATTTATGTTTTGTTCCAAACTCAATTGAATATTAACGTCTACAAAAGAATCCCAGAACCTGCAGATTTTAGAGACCAAATTTGGGAAAGAAATGCTCAAACTTCAGATTCAAAGCCAATCTTACAACTTGATTTTCTTCTACTAAAGGTTCAGTCAACACCAGAGAGTTTATGTGATATTTCTTTTTTAACCTCTTCAGTCTTCCTTGTGTTTGGCGGATAGCAAACCCCCCTAACATTCCAATGTAAGATATTCATTGGGAGGGCTGTTGAGAGGAGATTAGACAACGATTAACCCCCTGGTAATCCTTGTCAAAAACCAACCAGACTTGTTTAGACGTTATTAAACTTTGTCTGACCGTTCTTCTTCCTGGGTAACACTGATCCAATCCTCATGATTTGTCTGTATCTTTTAGAAAACACAATCTTTCAAAGATTCTGAGAATTTATGACACAATTCTCATCAAATTCTTCAACCGTAAAATCACCAAAGGGCCTCCTTGGCTGAGGCAAAGCTGGAATTTTTTTACCAATAAACCATTTTCCTCTTTAAATTCTTCTAATCAGATTCTACCTGTGCCTGTGACATCGATACATCAACCTCACACTTACTAGAAGTAGCTACCTGATCCGTATAAGCCAAAGCATCGGAGAATCCAAAAGGAAACTTCCTTTCTTCTGACAAATACCCTGTAGCAACATTACCATTACAGCTCAAGTAGCCTCCATAGCAGACTGCCCAGTTTCATTCTTAGGATCCTATAAGGAAGCTATCATGCCCTCTGAAAATTCTAAGGAATCCCCTATTAATTTTCTAATTCTTGAGTTGTTTCTTTCCCTTTAGTCTCTTCCTGATAGAATTACCAAGAGCTCCTTTATTTTTCAGCACATACTTTTTCTTCAACTCCTCTTGGATCGACTCGTTTGCTTTTTTGCATCTGAAATTCTTTGTTCAATATTATTTACCCAAAAAATTCTTTGCTCAATATTGGGATGTAATAACTGACACCATCTCCATAATGTCCTAAGTTATTGCAATGTAAACAATACAAGGGCATATTCTCAAATTTAACCTTTTGCATAACGACATTCAATATATCTAGCCAAATAAAGTCATCCACTGGTTTAGAAACGTGCATCTCTACCAACAACTTGGCTAACAAAGGCTTTCATTTTCTAAAAGTAGCCTCATCAATTTGTAAAGGCAAACCAAAAGCCGAACAACAAAAAAGTGTTTTCATGAAATGTAAAGTAAAGGTAAAGAAATCTACACTGCTGTACAAGGGGAACCAAAATCAACTGTAAAATTAGGAGTCCACTTCTGGATCCTCAATCCTCATCAAGTTTTCACCATTTCTCCCCTCTCAAACCTTGGGTCTCCAAAATATTAAATTTGCACACGATATTAGAGACTCATTAAGAAAATAAACCCAAATGAAATAAATCCTAATGGAGTTTACATTAGTGGCGAACTCACCACCATTCCGATGGCCACTAGCACAACCACCACCGTTAGGAGCATCATCATTGCCATCCTAGCAACTGAGCCTACTGTTATCAACCCCACTCCCCCAGAAAAAACCCTAACCATCTCTCTACACCAAATCATTGTAGCATTGAAATTGTATGCTTTAAGCCTATGTTTTCACGTTCACTTCAATTTATTTATTGGTTCTACAAGTGAAAAATCAGGAAAAAAGGCAAGTCTTGAGACACTGTTCTAAAACAAGCAAGAGGGAATACAGTGACTAGAAAAGAAAAGAAACAAAAGAAAAAAGAAAGAAGCCAAACACCCTCCTATGGCATCCAAATGATGCGGAAAGTTCCCCTCAAAAGATGAGGAGACTTCATTCGAACAAACCCTCAAAACATTCAAACAATGTCTTCATGAAGCTATTAAGTTCAATTCTCTCTAACTTCATTCCATAGTTCTACTAAAATTGAAACAGAACATTATATTTCATTTCACTCGAATGGATCACTAAGCCATTCGTTTCATATGTATTGAAAGACAAGCTTATATTGAATGAGAAATTCATGCTAAGTCTAAGCCTTCCTCCAATAGGGTGCTTACGGGAGTGCATCCTAAGGACATGCAGCAGTTGATACAATGCTTCATGACAATTTTAGGCGTATTGGTTTGGTATAAGGGAAGCTTGTTGAAGCTACTTCTATCAAAACAATGGAACTCATGGCATTCCAGTTGGGCCAATGTCACATCTAAGCATAACATAAGATATATTATCATACAAAAATACCTATTAAAAACATAACTTAACCTGCTCGTTCATCAAAAGAAAACTTTTATTTATAAAATAATGGGATTGCTATATTGAAATCCAACTAGACATTTGGTTACAACTTATATATACAGCTTAATATTTACACTAAAACATGAACAATCCTTTTCTTTTGTCATCTTCAAAATAGTAAGATTTCCAATTAAGTACAAGTTCCATCTAAAAGTCATTTACTTTGACTTACGCTCTCAATATACGTCTCTCTTAGTGTTGCGTCCTTTACGATACTGTTAACCTGAGGATAAAACATTTTATTCCTTTAACTACTAAAGCTAAGTGAAAGTGGATAATAAACAATACAATATAAGCAATATCACAATTGAAACATTTTAATTATAACCAACAGGCTCGATTTCACACATACATTAAACCAAACAGGCATTTATTATTGGCAATGTAACATGCTATGCTCATACACATAGTATGCATCGGTACCAATATCCTATACCTTCCAATATCATCATCTAATTAGTCAATATAGCCAGACATTTAGATATATAACATCCAAAAACCTAAAGTAATAAGAAGTTACGTAAGAGTAGGACCCTCAACCAAATTGGACTATACATTATAGTTTACTAAATCAAAATGGCAATAAGCAACTATTTGGGAGTAGGACCTCTAACTTTGTTTTACAAAATTATAATACATATTGTAGTTTACTAAATCAAACTATCAAAATAATCAAGATATTTCGGCAATGCAAATTTATGTGCTTTCAAAAACTGAGTTCATAAATCCATGATTTTTCTTGATCACTTGAAAGCTTCATTTTAAAAATTCAAACTCATAGGTCCCTTTTATACCAAATTATGTCATGATATGCAATGATCACTCAAGAATAACATTCCATAAAATCAATATTTAAGTTTTATTTAACTTAGTTATCCAATTTAAGGTAGAAATTTAGTATCTTACAAAGGGTTCACTTAGGTGAACACTTAGAAAATTGAGTTAATAATCCCTTAACTTCCTTAATTAGTAAAATCATCCATGAACACCACATCAACACTCAATATAGTAGTATAACAGTTTAACCAAGATATAGCTACCGTTATTCAAAATCACCACATCAACATTCACTATAGTATTATTTTAGTTCACCCAAGATATAGCCATATCCAATTAACATGGCATCAAACAGCACGTAATGTTATGAGTAATAATATATCTATTCTAAACATGAGTTAAATATACTTACCTATACTTAGTAAAAGCGCAAAATCTTAAACTTTGTGACTTAATCCTTTCTTACTTATCACACCTATGAAAGTATAAAAATAGTCTTCAATTCAAGTATAGGTCGAACTTGAATAATTATAAGCTTTCATTATCGTATTTTTAAGCTTCATTTGATCATATCTTATTCATTCCTTATTCAATTTTGATAAATTTTATATCGTTATAATCGTTATTTCGAGTACTATTAATATACCTTGAGAAACAAGATTGATCAATATAGTTATAAGCTTGAAAATACCATTTCTCACTACAAACTTGATTGTGTGTTACCGTAACTCCATAATTAACCCAAATATACTTTAGTTTTAAATTAAAAACCCTAAAAATTATACTTTACAAACTTGAACAACATCTATTTTATACCTAAAAATATCGATCTCACACTATCTTATCAATTATCATAATAGTATTATTTACTATTTTACATATTAAGTCAATATATAAGCTTAAAACAGGAAAATACATAATAAATAGTATATCAACCCGATTAATTTTATGAGAAATCCTATAAACTTACAAAAATATATAGTTTAATTATTGACTATGAATTATACTAAATTAATTATTATCTATTTTTACAAAAAAAAATAGCTATTTTATCTCAAAATTACGAAGAATTAGGGAAAATAAACAAATTTATATGTGAGATAAAAATTAATTATTCCAAATATACTCGTAAACTTCCAGAAGTCAAAACATGTAAAGCTCATTCATTAATTTTATCAAAAACTAATTATTTTAATAAATCAGCGAAATTGGTAATTTTATCTAAAATAATTATAAAAAATAGTAAACATACTTAATTTCGAAAAATCTTGTTACCAAAATTAAATATATATATATATACATATTGGGTATACTATATAGAAAAATTAAATTTGAAACATCATCTAATATTTATAAAATTAATTCAATTTTCTTTCAAATAGGGCATTTTCTTAAGGACTTTACATTTCCACTAATTATTTAATTAAAATAAAATTACAATATTAATCTACACCTAAAATTACTTCAAAAAACAAAATTTTATAATTAAATAATATATTTTGATATTTTTAGAAAATTAGACAATTACAAGTAGAAAATTAGTTCACCTAAACTAACCATCCTTCGACTGCCGTACCTTATCGAAAAGCCTCCTCTTACAGTGAACCTTCAAGTTGTAATTACAGGTTGTGGTTTGATTTGTGAGTCGCATATGACTAGCTTCGACCCTATTTTTTGTTTATTTTTATTTTATTTTTTTCTAATATTCCTAAATTAACTTCTTGTATTTTTAGTCTTAAAATATTGTAATTAAGGGTTTAGATCCTATTTATAGGTTTTCAAGTTGATTTAATTCGTTAAAATTTAGGCATGTGTATACCACATGTCAATTTTTCCATTTTCCTAAGTGTCGTGTGTCATTCTCTAATTAATTAGGTATTGACTCATATTTTCCAACTTATATCACGTTGCCACATAAGTTTGATGACTCATCCATTTATTTTTTTTATTAATTTTTCATTATTTTATACTAATTTACCTTATTTTATTATTTTTTATAATTTATTATTATATGTATATATTTAATACATATAATGCATATCACATGTAAATAGATGTATATTATATACAATTCACTTTATTTATTATTTTTATAAATTAAATAACTTATCTTTAATATCTCGCTATATTTAAAGTTTTTACGTTTTCGATAGTTTAACGATTTTATCGAAAAATTGACGTTTCTTGAATTAATCATTTTATTTGACTTATTTTAAGGAATTAACTTTACTAAGATACTTCATCTAACTTTTTTAACCTTACTGTGAAGTTTAAACTAAAATGAATAATATTACCCAACGCTCTAAATTTAGAAGCTCGGGTCCTAAAGTTATCATATTGACTCAAAATCATAGGATATTATATCCTACCCTCCTTACAAAAGATTTCGTCCTCGAAGCTTCCATAATCTAGAGCATTAATGCTCGTGATCCAATACTATGCTTCCTCGAGTACAACTATGATTTCCACATCACATAACAATCATTAACTATTATTAAAAGTAAAATCCTTTAACACTAACTCATATATCTTAATCTCAAATTTATTAACTCACAAACTTTCTGTTTTAACTTACTTGTCTTATTACTTCCTCCATCTTGTATTTGTAACTTTTACTATATAAGCTTTAATATAGTTGATCTTGTTTCACTCACTCCTCCTTTTTATTCGAGTTGTCTTTTCATAGTATCTAGTCCATTATTGTGACATCGTTAGGTTCTTATCTTAAATACCACAATCATCATATTATTGTCTATGATTTTACCTCTGTCATTGCTCATATCGAATTATACATTCCTATACCACTCCTTTACCACCATCCAAACTAATATCTCTGCTCAATCCTCATTTCATTTCTTCAATTAGTTCAAACTCTTATATTAGTTAGTCTTATAGAGCTCATAGCCCTTTTTTTTTTAATTATTTCCTTATCCGTCTATAACTAGTCAACATGTCTTTTCACCTTATCTCTATCATTTATGCATTGTCCAAGTCCTAATTTCCACTTAAGATAAATATAACAAATTCAATTTCTTCACAATGACAAGTTTTATACTATAGTCGTCACTTAATGGTCACAGTTAAGATGTTGGGTACTTCCCATAGTTAACACATATATCAATAAAAAAGAGTTTAACAAATCTAAACTTTCCACCCACTTATACACTAAGGAAATAAAGAATAACTCAAATCAAGTGGACTCGACTGGATTTGACATAAGCTTACATGACTCTTGACAAAGAAGACTTAGAAGACATTGTTCTAACCGACAACTGATACAATAGAACTCACAAAGACGGGAAATTTTGTCATGAAAGACATGAGACTCACAGCAAACATAAGTCTTAACAAAAGAGCAATAAAAGTCAGAGATTTACCATATTATTCCCTCTTATCACATGTGCCTAGGGTACATGAGAGGTATACATCTTATAATGTTGTAGTTATATACGCTATTAACGTCACATACGTTATCATTGTTTGACTCCTTAATCTCATCATTTTACTTTATGAATCACAATCTCATTCTATATAAGATCAACCTCTGAATTAGTCTCCAATTATACTTTAAATAAAAAATTCAATCTTGATCATCTACTTTCGACATTTCTTATTATTCCATTCATTTCAATAACTTTAGCATACCTCACTACAACATGCATATCATCCTTAAGATCTGTATTACTCCTTCTCTACAAGTTCTTTTTCTACTAATAACTTCTCAAAACACTTTAAGTTTTCTATATATCTTATACAATTCATTTCTTATCAGGCTGCTTAAATGCTACTATCCTTTTCTCATAGTCAACATTTGCTCCATGATTACATCTAGTATTATATTTAATCCTTTTATATCCAAGATAACTAACTCTACAATCATCTCATGAGTGTTTAGATTCACATTCCCCATCCTTCACTTTAAGTTTCACAACTTGTTCTCCTTCAATAGGAGTTACAATTATCAATTCTAAAGTTTCTACGAAAAGTTTATTTCCATCAACAAATTTTCATTGAAATACACAAGTGAATTGCTTTAGTATCAAATAGAGTATATGTATAAGAATAAATATCTCCTACACATACTAGTCCTAAACCAATTTATAATAACTATATTACTACTTTCAAGCATTTCTTATTTATCAACTATATGCTATCAAGTACACATACACTTAAAATTATCAAGTTTAGAAGTCATACTTGCTATACCCTAATCATCTCTAACTTCATCTCGCTGAACAATGTAAACATATACCTTACCTTACTCTTTAGGCTTAGGTTTTTCTCTTCTAAGTTGTTTATTCCGATTACTTAGTCTCAATTCATTAGTTTGTTTTTACTGTTGAACTAGTCTCTCATGTTGCTGTCTTACATAATGTCAAACAGTATACCCTTACTGATAGCATCGATAACAATATATACCTCTTAGATTAGGGTTTTCAAATTGCTTAGCTAAGTGCTCAGTTTCACCACACCTATAACACTTTCCCCTCAATTATAAGCAATCTCAAGCTCCATGCTCACTATTGCACTTCCAATAAGGCTGTATTTGTGATAGAAGCCTTCTACTTCCTTTTGCGGATCAAACGAACTTCTTTCCTTCAGCTATATTACTTTTATAACTAGAACTAACATCTAACTTCCTTTCCTTATTATTAATCTCATTTGCAACTCGTCAAAGATTACAAACTTTTTTAATCAAATAAGTTTCATTAACAACATCTGTATATCTTTCTAGCCTACTTGATAAGAATTAGTCCACGATAATCCTCAAGTCAAGGCCAATCTGTTAGAAGCCAATACAGACTTGCTAAAAGCTGAGGCCGACCAGTCTTAACTTAAGACCGACCTACTCTTGTCAGAGCTGGACTGATAACTAGAGGACAAAAGGAGGAAAAGGAACCATTCAGTATCAGGTTTGTCATCTGCCGAGACGACAAGAGACTAAATGGTTAAGTCCTCAAAGCCAAAGAATAACTCAACACAACATAGGAAAGGTAATGCTAAGCAATGCACGAGTACAGCAATTAGGCACCAACCTCACTAGAAGCTCGACCAAGCATAATAAGACTTCCGAACATCCTACCCCAACTTAAACACCCAACTACCAATCAACCCCTGCTCGAGTCTTATCCTACAAATAACTCGAATAACTGCATGCTGACCACACTGTTAAATGTACGGTTTATATACATTGTTAATATTTTCCTTATTTTAATTGTAAGTCATTATTTAGGGTGTAAGGGCCTTGTATATTATTTATAATTTTGCTATTAAAGTTTTAGAATTTACTATAAATAGCAACTTTTGTAATTAACCAAGAGATAGAGAGAAAAGAATACACAGACAATGATTACGCTTGAACATTCCTTTTGAGTAAGGATATTCTTGAGCTCTTAAAGCTTGCATTTCGAATTATTGAGTGTGTTTTACTCTTTAATCTCTCTTGTGTTCTTATTAATCTCGCTCTTAAGATTGTGGTAAACCCTTCATTTGAGCAAGTTAGTCAGTCGTGAGTGACATTTAGTGTTCCTAAGTTGTATCGAACCCTGTTTCGAGTTCAATCCCTAATTGTGTTTATGTCTTGGTGCATGACATCCATACACATTTGCAGTCAAAACCCCTTCCACTTCCTATTCCTCATCCTACTCAAACGTCAAATACCTATTCATGATTCGTGTCCATTGTGTGTTTGTAGATTCGCATCAACTTCATTAGTATTAAAGCTTTAGGGAGACACACATATTAGTGTTCTTCAAAGTTTAATTTGTAGTTTAGACATTTCAGTTAATTAATGTTCTATAGTACAGTACATTGTTCGTATTTTAGTAGTCGTAGTATTGTGCTGCTATTGAGTCAAGTGATAGTAATTTCAATAATTGGTTCTAGTTGTTGTAGAAGTGTTTAACAGTCGTGGGTAGCTACAAAAATCGATTAGCAGTCATTTCTGGGTCGTTGAGTTGTGTTTTGTTATAAATTGTGTTTGTTCAATTTTCTCTGAAAACTATTATATGGACAAAATGTCTAAAGATAGTGTTAATAATAGTGATGATAATCCCTGTGGAAGCTTAAGGAGACATGTTGATAACTTGAAATATTAGATTCAGAATCTCACTGATTTTATCTAGAAGCTTACTAGTTTAGTTAGAAGTCGTAGACGTATTGACCGAAAAGAAAGAAGAGAACGAATACCCACTAGTAGAAGTGGTTTTAACGAGCTTGATAATGATAAACGATAGCCGAAAACAGCTACCAAGCTAAGAAAAAACAATGATAGAAATATCGACACTAAGAACCTAAGAGCCCGAAGAAGAAAGCCGAAGCTAAGAAGAGATGTGGTAAAGTAAAGCTTTAATAGAAGTGGTCAATCCGAGGTAAACTGAGAAGCTTAGAATGTAAGGGATGAACTCTAAGCACATGTTTGAGGACTTGACAACATCAAGTTTAAGCTGTCGACCTTCAATGGTGGTAACTAACCTAAAGAATTCCTTGATTAGGTTCCTTAAGTAAAGAAGTTGTTTAAGTGCTGTAAGTGTGATGACAAAACCAAGGTCAAGTTAGCCTTGTTAACTCTTGTTAGATATGCAAGTCTTTAATGAGATAAATTGATCGCTAAATGAGATGCCGAAGGAGAGGAGCCGATTAGAACTTAAAGGCTTATGAAACATTTGATGAATCAACGCCTTGTGCTGACTTACTTTAAACAAGAGATGCTCCAAGCATTCCAACACCTGAGATAAGGTCGAAACACTATTGAAAAATATTTGTAAGAGTTTAAGACCTTGATAACTAGATGTGAGATTGCCGAGCCATAAGATCATACCATTGCTAAGTTCTTAAGTAAACTCTAAGATGACATTACTAATGTGGTCGAACTGTAATCATTCAACTTATTGGATGAGCTGATCAATTTAGCATTAAGGGTGAAGAGACAGAAGAGAAGATAACATCGGAGGCCAATTAGCCGATCTTAACAAAGCAGCCTTGAGCCTGAAAGGTATACTAAGAGAAAAGAGCTAAAAAAGAGGATGGAGAAAGGAGAGTCTAGCCGACTTGACCAAGCTGATGTTAAGAAAGTAAAGAAGAAGAAAGTACCTAACACTAAAGCTCAAAAAGTTAAGTACTTCAAATGTGTGGGTTATGGACATATTGCCTCTTAATGCTCAAATAAGAAGGTAATGATTCTGAAAGGCGAAGGATTAGACACTCAAGTAGAAAGCCATAATGATAAGAGCTCTAAGAGTAAAGAAGCAATAAATGTCCATCTTGAGAAGGGAGAACCTTAGCCTTGATGAGCAGATGAGCTGACATGAAGGAAGACTCAGGTCAAAAGGAGAACTTATTTCAGATCCGATGTTTAGTGAATAGGAAGACTTGTTCCCTCGTAGTTGATGGAGGTAGCTACACCAATATTGTTTCTACTAAGCTAATAGAGAAGATAAAATTGTTGACCTACCTACATCCCCAACCATATGGACTGAAGTGATTTAATGATAAGGGCATGGTCCGTGTACATAAGAGAGCTCAGATAGCATTCAAGGTTGGATAATATGGAGACGAAGTTGACTTCGATGTAGTACCTATGAATGTAGTAGATTTGCTTTTTAGCCAACCTTAGGAGTATGATCGGAGAGTGATCTACAACGACTTCTTCAACACCTATATGGTTTGGAAGGATGGGAAGAGCTACTACTTGACTCCCATGAGTGTTGAATAGATCCAAAACAACCCAACGCCTATGGTAAAGAGAAAAAGGAGCCTGTTCAGCATCCAAGCTCATGCTCACTATCTAAAGTTGAGGGCAACTTCTTTTCAACCTTGTGGTGATGATAGCAATCAGTCTACGACAATCCTCATGATGAAGCTAACCTGTCAGAAACCAATGCAGACCTGCTAAAAGTTGAAGTCGACCTATCTAACCCGAGACCGACCTACTCTTGCCAAGGCCTGATTAATAACCGCAGGATGAAATGAGGAAAAGAAACCATTTGGCATCAAGTTTATTTTCTGTTGAGATGGTAAGAAACTAAATGGCTAATGCCTCAAGGCCAAAGAATAGCTCGGCATAGTATAAGAGAGCTAGCACCAAGCAATCTACAAGTGCAGCAGTTAAGGGCCAACCTCACTAAGAGCTCGACAAAGCATAATAAGACTTCCAAATATCCCACCCCAACTTGGACACACCCAATTGCCTACCGGCCCATGCTTAGGTCTTATCCCACAAGCAACATAGATGACTACATGCCGACCACTTTGTTAAATACACAATTTATATAATTCGTAAATATTTTCCTTATTTCAATTGTAAGTCATTCTTTAAGGTTTAAGGGCCTTATATATTATTTATAATTTTGTCACTAGAGTTTTAGAATTTACTATAAGTAACAACTTGTGTAATTAGCTAACAAATAGAGAGAAAAGAATATATAGACAATTATTACACTTAAACATTCCTTTTGAGTAAAGATATTCTTGAGCTCTTAGAGCTTGCATTTTAAATTATTAAGTGGGCTTTACTCTTTAATCTCTCTTATGTTCCTTAAGATTGTGATGAACCTTTTATTTAAGCGAGTTAGTGAATCGCATCTAACCCCTCATTTGAAACCTAAGTGACATTTAGTGTTTGTAAGTTGTATTGAGCCCTATTTTAAGCTCAATCCTTGACTATGTTTGTGTCTTGGTACGTAATATCTATATACATTCGCAGTCAAAACCCCCTTCCACTTCCTATTCCTCATCCCTTTCTAATGTTAAATACCCATTCGTGGTTCATGTTCGTTCCATGTTCATAGATTCACATCAGTATTTTTCAGTTCTTCTTAGTAATAAAGGTCAAGCCTAGCCTTCAACCGCTTAACTTTAGAAACCTCATTATTCCACATAGCTTCAAGAGAAACTTCAATAACCTATTGAAATCCCTCTCATATTCTTCAATTTTCCTGCCCTACTGTCTTAACTTATAGTATTCTTCACACATTCATTCTCTTACAGACTTAGGAAAATAATGTTCTAAAAAAGTATCTCTAAATGTAGCCCAACCAATAGGTTTTGGTAAATTCCGTCTCTTTGCATCTTACCAATTATTTGCATCTTTGTCTAATAGAATAACGGCTATCCCAACTTTCTTATTTTCCTCAACCTCATGAATTTCAAGAGCTTTCTCTAACAAGTCAATCAATTCTTCTACCATCAAAGGATCGATGTTCTTCCCATCAAATAGTTTCACTATTCGCTATATCTGAGCTAACTTATCTCCATCTCCACTAACTCCTACCAATGCAATCGTAAACTATTATGCTAGTTCCTCCATATGCCGTGGTTGCTCAAGATTAGGTTGAGGCTGTTGTGGTAGATCCTTTCTTTGCTTCTCAGATACTCGGCTTATTGGTGATCTTACGTGTTCCTTATGAATCACCTTTCTAAATAAACATCACATAAAATTTTATTGGTAACAACTATAATCGTTGTACTATGCTATGACTCTTTACTACTTAACTACCTATACATCTCATACGTACCTAAAAGTTATGGTCCCTAATTAATACTCTAATACCACCTAAAGAATGTCATATTCCGACCCATCACGCAGGAATATTTATTAAAAACTTAACTCAACCTACTCGTTCATCAAAATAAAACTTTTATTTATATAATAATAGGGTTATTACATCAAAATTTAACTGAACATTTGGTCACAATTTATATATACAACTTAATATTTACATCAAGACATAAGCTATCCTTTTCCTTTTTCATCTTCATAATAGTAAGATTTCTAACTTAGTACAAGTTCCATCCAAAAATCACTGACTCCAACTTATACTCTTAGTATACATCCCTCCTAGTATTGAGCCCTTTACAATACTGTTAACCTGAAGATAAAACATTTTATCCCCTCAACTACTGAAACTAAGTGAGACTAAATAACAAACAATACAATATAAGTAATATCACAACTGAAACATTTTAATCATAACCAATAGACTCGGCTTCACACATACATTAGCCTAACTAGGCATTTATTAATAAAAATGCAGCATGCTATGCTCACACGTGATATGCATCGATACCAATATCTTATACCCTCCAATATCCTCATCTGGTTAGTCAATATAGCGAGTATTTGGAAATAATGTCCAAGAACCTAAGTTATAGGATTCCAAATGCTAACCCAACAATATGTTAAGTTTCGAACTATATAGGAGGCCTGCTTGCCAGCTCCGCACAAATGAATGACCTATTTACAAGCTCTATCAACGTTGGATTGCTTACCTAACTTTGTTGGGTCTACCATATTATGCTGAGTATGCCCTGCTCTATCTTGTCTAAGCTCTCTTATAGACTTATTTATGAACTTTGGCAATATTAGAAGACCCGATGTACTCAGCAAATTTTGTCCTGACCTACTATTTATGCCCTGTTTTGCCAAGTCTTCCTTACTATAGTAGAGTCACCCTACCTTACTCTAGTCGGCTCTGCCCTACCTTTCCAAGTCTACTTTGATTAGTTAGGTATGCCTTGATCTGGTTTAAATGGTTTTATCATGCTCTACTAACATCTTTTGCACTGCTAACCTGTTCCGCTCTACAAGACTATCTTATCTTGCCTATCCACTCTACTATGCCAAGATCAATATGCTTACCCAAGTTTATTTAACCAAGATCTATTCGGTTACGTCAAGACTGTCCAACTATTCCATATCATCTTAGCCACACCAAATCAAATCAAACAAGTCAGTCACGTCCAAGTCAAATCGCTCGTTACCATATCAAGTCGACCTGGCAGTTCAAGGTTGACTACAGCAACGTCAAGTAAGTCACAATCATGTCAGATTGACCTCGGACAAGATGGGTCATTTAGGATCAAGTTCACCCAAATCAAAGCTCGAAAGTCTCCAATAGCTCTTTAAAATCAAACATCAAAGCCTCACCCGAAAATCTTAGTCGGCTATCTATTTTACTTATGTTATTTAGATTTCTTATTTTTTGTATTTTCCTTAAATTGTCTTCATGTTTTATTTGTAATTACTAAAATGTCACTAAGGCATCCTTTAGTTATTTTATTTACAACTTTGCCACTCTATATAAATAGAACACTTATATAAAGTTTTATACAAACTTGACATATTAATGAAAAACTCTTAAGTCTTTTTCCTTAAAATGCTTTTCTCTACCCACTCTTATCAATCCCTTTAGTAAGGATTGTGGCAAGCAATCTTAGGATTAATATCTGTGTATCATATCGGATACTAGCTTAAGTTCATATATGGTTCTACGGTAAGTCATATCGGTAGAGTTAGTGCACGGGATTTGCTAGACTATCGATTTCCACTTATTTTTCGAACCATCTCACAATTCGAATCTATTCCTTTTGATTACGGGTGATATTAAGTTCATGTGTTCATCTGCGAATTCGTATCACTAGGGCAACAAGAAACTACTTAAGAGTAGATCCCCAACCAAATTGGACTACACAATGTAGTCTAACAAATCAACAAGGCAACAAGAAGCTATTTGAGTATAGGAGCCCTAATTTTGTTTTTAAAAATTAGACTACACATTATAATTTACCAAATCAAACTATCAAAATAATCAAGATGTCTAGATTCACTTACTTAGGCTTAGTAATAGCGTAAAATTCTAAACTTTGAGACATGATTCCTCCTTACTTATTACACGTATGAAAATATAAGTGCAATTTTCAAGTCAAGTATAGGTTGAACTCGAATGATTATAAATTTTTATTATTGTATTTTGAAACTTCATTTAATCGTATCTTATTCATTCCTTATCAAATTTCGATAAAATTATATCTTCACGATCATCATTTCGGATACTATTAATATATCTTAAGAAACAAGATTGATTAATATGGTTACAAGCCCAAAAATACCCTTTCTTGATCCCGACTTGATTGTACATTATTATAACTTTATAATTAACTTAAATAAGTCTTAGTTTAAAACTAAAAACTTTAAAAATTATACTTTCCAAACTTGAATATCTATTTTATATCTAAAATACCGATCTCACACTATCTTATCAATTATCATAATAGTATTATTTGCTATTTTACATATTAGGTTAATATATAAGCTTAGAATAGAAAAATAAGTAATAAATAGTATATGATTCCAATTAATTTTACAAAAAATCTTATACTCACAAAAATATATCGTTTAATTATTGACTATAAATTATACTAAACTAGTTATTACCTATTTTTACGAAAATAATGATTTTAACTCAAAATTACGAAAAATTGGGGAAAATAAATAAATTTATATGTGAGATAAAAATTGAGTGTTCCAAATATCTTTATAAACTTCCAAACATCAAAATATGTAAAGGTTATTCATTAATTTATCAAAAACTAATTATTTTAATAAATCAGCAAAACTAACAGTTTTATCCAAAACAATAATAAAAAAATAGTAAACATACCTAATTTCAAAAATTTTTGTTACCACAATTAAATATATATATATATATATATATTAGGTGTATTATATACAAAAATTGACCTTGAAACAATATAATCTAATATTTATAAAAATTAATTCAACTTTCGATCAAATAGAACATTTTCTTAAAGACCTTATATTTTCATTAATTATTTAATTAAAATAAAATTACATCATTAATCTACACCTAATATGACCTAAAAAAATTATTTCATAATTAAATAATATAATTTGATATTTTTAAAAAAAATTAGACAAATTACGAATAAAAAATTGATTTACTTGAACCGACTACCTCTGGCCACCATACCTTATCAAAAAGCCTTCTCTCATGACGAACCTTCAAACCCAAAAGTAGCTCAATGTTAAGTTGTGGTTTGATTTGTGAACTGCACCTGACCAACTCCGATCTTATTCTTTGTTTTATTTTTATTTTATTTTACTCTAAATTATGTTTTTGTATTTTCATAGTCCTAAAATATTGTAATTATGGATTTAGATCATATTTATAGATTTTTAAGTTGATTTGATCTATTAAAATTTAGACACATATGTACCATATGTCAATTTTTCCATTTCTTAAGCACAATATATCACTTAGTTAATTAGATGTTGACTCATGTTTTCTAACTTGTATCATGCTACCGTGTAAGTTTAATGACTTATCCATCCTCTTTTTTTTTATTATTAACTTTCCATTATTTCATATTAATTTATCTTATTTTATTTTTTTTATAATTTATTATTACTATGTATAATTTTAATACGTATAATGCATATCACATGTAAATACATATATATTATATACAATTCACTTTATTTATTATTTAAATTAAATAACTTATCTCGCTATATCTAAAAGCTCAAATTTCGTCTTTTCAACAGTTTATTAGCTTTATCAACAAATTAATGTTTTTCTTAAATTAATCATTTTATATAACTTATTTCAAAGAATTGACTTTACTATGATACTTCATCTAATTTATCTAATTTTTCTAACTTTAATATGAAGTTTAAATTAAAATGGATAACCTTACTTGATGCCCTAATATTAAGGATCCATATCCTATGTTTATCGTATTGACTCGAAATCCTATGATATTAGGACTAACAATGGTGTTTATCGCACAAATTCTCTCAAATTAATATCAAAGTGGATTGAACATAATGTTATTATGGTTAAATAACTTGACAAAGTTAGGATGGGCTGTACATCATACAATTAAAATAATTCAACGTGATGATGAAACAACCTGGCATATCTCAATTTGCTTCATTAGCTGTTGATTCTTGTTCTGCAAATCATCAACCATTGATGCTTTTGGCAAAAGTAATCTCAACAGTATCATGTAGGCACCACATTGTTCTGCTGTCTTCTTGCAATTTTGCAGCCTGGAATATGAGGAACTAAAGACATGAGACAAGTATCATGTAGGCACCACATCCTTCTGAAACAACTATTGATTGTGTCTAGAGAAGCAATTCATGAGAAGCTAAAATCTCCCGTACTTTATGTCATGAAAGATTGGGTGAATATCATTGGAAGCCATAAAGAGCAAGTACATTGAGACATATGGGCCAAGTTTGACTTATATCTCCAGTCTAGCTAGCTCAAGCTCTGCCTCTAATGGTGTAATTATTGCCTCAATAGGAGGCCTCTCATCATCCTTTAGTGCAGCATGGACCATCTAAGTGTAGCCTCAGCAACAAATTGTGCAGCCAGAGCTTCTTTCTTCCCGTCATTTATTTTCACTATCTCAAGGCTCTTTAGTCAAAGACCAGTGTTGTTGATTAGAGCTTGACATCTCAAAAAATGAAAATGGTTAAATAACTTCAAGCAGAAAAAACAATTGACAGAGGGAGTTGATACCTTGCTGTCAAGAAGAGATTGAATCTGACCAGGAGAAAATGAATACAACTTCTGCACTTCCTAGGTGAGATCCATGGACGTGAGGGAACTAGGAAAAAGAGTAGGCAAGCAAATGCATCTAGACATGCTGCTTGTAACCACAATGAAGAACAACCATGCACATTCACTAATAAGTTCACCTAAATTAAATTAGTCTCGTATTTTAGATTCACCACAATGTGATCTGCTTTCAGAATTTCCCATTGACAAAAGGAAAGTCCTCACGGAATAAGCCAAACAATCTTTCAGTAGGCTGGCAGGCCTCACGAAGCCTCACGATAACTTACAGAAAAGTTTGTCTTCTACATCCACCAATAGCAGACTAAATATTCATAAAGATAAGTAAAAATAAAAAGAAAATGGAAAAGCTTGCTCAATTGCACCATCTATCACAGAGAAGAGAGTGACTGCAAATGTTTAGTGCTCCCTGTTACTACTTCAGAGTCAAAGAAATCCTGAAGAGCCATCATCTGGATGCTACTGCTCTTTAAGCTTCTAATTGCCTCTGCACTTGCCAATGCTCCAGCAACTGTTGTTATTATAGGAACCTTGTAAGCAAGAGCCATTCTTCTAAGTTGTCGCCCATCAATTTGGTCAAGTGGATCGTCTGAGCTAGTAATCACCATTAACTGAATCTCTCCATTAGCAATCCTATCACCTGCATGAGGACGCCCTTCGTGCATCTTCAGAACCCGCTCTGTTGGAACAGCAGCTAATTCAAGCACATGGGCTGTCCCTGAAGTTGACAATATTGTAAATCCAAGATCTAGAAATGCTCTAGCTATCCTTTCAAGGTGTGGCTTAGTCAAATCATTCAAGCTGATAAAGACAGTTCCAGAGAGTGGTAGCTTTTGCCCAGCAGCAATTTGAGCTTTTGCAAATGCAATTGGAAATTCAAAGTCAATACCCATGACCTCGCCAGTGCTACGCATTTCAGGTCCTAGCAATATATCACAGCCTTGGAACTTCTCAAATGGAAGGACTGCTTCTTTAACAGAGACATGCCTTGGTACAACTTCTTTTGTGAAATTTAAGTCCTGAAGAGACTTGCCAGACATGACAAGGGAAGCATATTTAGCTAATGGGTGACCAATTGCCTTTGACACAAATGGGACGGTACGAGAAGCTCGGGGATTAGCTTCAAGCAAGAACACATCACCAGAAGATGTTATAGCATATTGACAATTCATAAGCCCACAGACATTAAGCCTCTTTGCCAATTTCATTGTCCAAGATCTAATTGTGGCCAAGCAATGTGATGGCACCGTCTTAGTAGGAATAGAGCAAGCTGAATCACCTGAATGGACACCTGCTTGCTCAATATGCTCCATAATTCCACCAATCACCACATTACCATGGGAATCAGCAAGTGCATCAACATCAATCTCAATGGCATCAGATAAATATTTGTCTATTAAGACAGGACACTCTGGGTCCACCTCAACAGCATTTTCCAAGTAAGTCGCCAGCTTTTCATCACTATAGACAATTTCCATTGCTCGGCCACCTAAAACATAAGATGGTCTAACAACAACAGGGTACCCGATATCCTTTGCAATGGCAAGTGCATCAGCTTCACACTTGGCAATGCCTCCTTTAGGCTGTTCAATTTGGAGTTCTTTAAGAATTGCATTGAACCTCTCTCTGTCCTCTGCAGCATCAATGGAATCTGGAGTTGTACCCCAGATTCGAACATACCCAGACCCACTAGCAGTTTTGACCTTATGCTCATCTAAATAGTGCTGGATGGAAAGAGATAGCTTCAATGGTGTCTGACCACCAAATTGTACAATGACACCTTCAGGCTGTTCCAGATCAATAATGTTACAAACATCTTCAACTGTTAATGGCTCAAAATAAAGTCGGTCACTTGTGTCATAATCCGTGGATACAGTCTCAGGGTTTGAGTTCATCATGATGGTCTCATATCCTGCCTTCTGGATCATATGAAAGGAGCTCGTTAAACAAAAACAGCTCCTCAAGACAAAGTAGATGCAATTTTATTCTAGTTTATGTTGGTTATGATGCAAGACTTTGATAGCATTTGCAAGTGCAAATGGTACTACACATCTGATCAATTACACTCATAATGGCAATAAAGTTTCACTATGCTAATAAAAATGTAATTGATGCTTAACTCATTTTTTGTTTTTTTCTTTTTTTTCTTTTCCCTTTCTATGGGCAGGAGAAGAAAGCTTCCAATCGACAACAGCATGCAAGATATACATGCATAAGCATGAAGAGCAAACCTGAAGAGCAAAAGATGTGTGGCAGCAACAGTAGTCAAATTCGATCCCTTGTCCTATCCTATTAGGTCCTCCACCTAAAATCAAAACCTTCTTTTTCTGAGTTGGAGCAGATTCGCACTCGAAATCATAAGAAGAGTACATATAGGGAGTGTTCGCCTCAAACTCAGCTGCACAAGTATCCACACGTTTATATGCAGGTTTAACACCTAATAAGAGCCGCTTCTGTCTGACTTCTTTTTCAGTGGATTTAGTTGCAAAGGCTATTTGCTTGTCACTAAAACCTCTTCGCTTGACTTCATAGAAATCATCTTTGGTCAGATCTGACAAGTTACAAGAAAGAAGAAAGTGCTCAGTATCTATCAACTCCTTGAGCTGGGTGAGGAACCACTTATCAATCTGAGTCAACTCATGGACATCATCCACCCTCATACCCCTCTTCATTGCAGCATATAATGCATGTATGCGATCTGGGTTAGGTACCCGGAGGCTGTATTTTAATTGGTCCCAATCCCAGTTGTGTTCCTTGATAGGAGCACAACCCCAACCAGAGTATCCACATTCCAAGGATCGAACTGCCTTTTGAAATGATTCCTGGAATGTTCGCCCCAATGCCATAGCTTCACCAACTGACTTCATCTGTGTTGTCAGAATCGGTTGGGACCCTGGAAATTTCTCAAATGCAAAACGAGGAATCTGCATGCATGTAAAAAAGAATAAATTAAAAGAAAAGAAAAGCATGAGCACATATAGCCATCATGCAACCTCCATTACACTAGAAAACAAAAGAAAATCACCACATTGCCACACAAAAGATTATCCAACATACCTTAGTCACCACATAATCAATAGATGGCTCAAAGCTAGCTGGGGTCTTCTTCGTAATGTCATTCGGAATTTGATCCAACGAATACCCAACAGACAATTTTGCAGCCATCTTAGCAATGGGGAAACCAGTAGCTTTTGATGCAAGTGCAGACGACCTAGACACCCTAGGATTCATCTCTATTACCATAACCTCACCATTCTGAGGATTAACCGCAAACTGCACATTCGACCCACCACACTCCACACCAATCTCCCTAATAATCGCTATCGAATAATCCCTCAACCTCTGGTATTCCTTATCAGTCAATGTCTGAGCAGGAGCAACCGTTATAGAATCCCCAGTATGAACCCCCATAGGATCAATATTCTCAATAGAACAAATAATAACCACATTATCAGCTAAATCCCTCATAACCTCAAGCTCATACTCTTTCCAACCCAACAAAGATTTCTCAACCAAAACCTGACTAGTCAAACTCGCAGCTAACCCGGCTTTACAAATGGACTCAAACTCCTCCCTATTATAAGCTATCCCACCCCCTGTACCGCCTAGCGTAAAAGCAGGCCTAATAATCAAAGGAAACTCCCCAATCTCATCAGCAATAGCAAAACATTCATCTAAGGTATTACCAATACCAGAAGGAGGAGTGTTTATACCTATATTCTTCATAGCTTGTTTAAACAAATCCCGATCCTCGGCTTTCTTAATTGCGTCCAGCTTCGCGCCAATTAACTCCACTCCATATTTTTCAAGAATTCCACTCTCGGCTAATGCAACAGCAAGGTTTAATGCCGTCTGGCCGCCCATAGTAGGTAAAAGCGCATCGGGGCGTTCCTTTTCGATGACTGATTGAACTAATTCGGGTGTCATTGGGGTAATGTAGGTCTTGTCAGCCATATCGGGGTCGGTCATGATGGTGGCGGGGTTGGAATTGACTAAAACGACATCGTATCCTTCCTCTTTGAGAGCCTTACACGCCTGAGTTCCTGAGTAATCGAACTCACACGCTTGTCCGATCACAATGGGTCCTGCACCAAGTATCATAATCTTCTTTATATCCTTCCTTTTGCCTCCTACACGCTTGAATGAGTTCTCCTTGGAGGCAGCTGGTGACGACTCGCTGCGAATGGAGTTGGGATTCTTCACGCGCCGCCTCCGTGATACCCATAACGCGCCAGAAGAGGGTGATAGAGGGTTCTTTTTGGAGGTGGAATAGAAGAATATGCGGCAGGTATCGCGGCTAGAGGATGAGGATAAGGAGGAGCTCGATGGTGTGAAGAGATAATTGGAAGACAAAGAGCCGCACTTATTTGTGTAAAGGGCCATTTTTGGGTTGGAGCTGGGAGATGGTAGCTGAAGCTGGCAGAGACTGGGGTGCGAGTGAAGATGACAAGAAAAGAAAGGAAAAGGGGGAAAAGGATAAAAGAAAAAAAGACAAGAGTTAGAGTTACGGTTTTTGACCTGGTGCTTATTTTAGGGCCTAGGGTTTATCGGCCCAAAGAAAAGCGGAGCCTATCATGGCATCTTTGATCCGGCAGGTTGAAGAGGCATATTTCGGAGGAATTTTAGACGAATACGAACTCCTCTTTAAAAAATAATATGGATAAAGGCTCTTGTGAATAAATAATACGAATATGGTATTTTTACGATTTTTTACACTATTTGAGCAAATATTGGCTGAAAAAACACATACAGTGCGTACATCTTCATTGTATTGAAAATAAAATTGAAAACATATGTACTATATACACTTTTAATGTATTCAAAATTATATCAAAGATATACACATTGCATATACTTTCTTTTATTTTTACCTGTAAATTTCAAACAAAATGACTAAATTAACCTAATATACATTATTTTGTATATTATAATTATATATATATAACCTAGATCATATAATCAGGGATCGGACTTATTTTAATTAAGTTAATATTAAAATTATCGATAAAAAAATTTACTTATTATCATAATTATATTATATTAGATATATATATAAAGATCGTATTAAGTATTTAAACTACAATAATTCATAAATCTTAATAAGATGGAAAAGTTCATTTAAAAAATAATTAAGAGCAATCGATATACTTCATAAGAAGTTAAAATAAGTAACATCTTACTTTTTTCTTTTTTTATTGTGCATATATGATAAATGAAAATTAACTATTAATTTATAAAAAAGTACATTAATATATAAAACTTGTGTAAATTTTATTTTTGACAAAAATATATCACAAAAAATAATTCAATAGGAAATTACCAATAAAGCAAAAAGAGCAACTTAACATAGATATAATATTATACTATTTCTTTTTTTTTTCATGTTTGTATTATTGCTACATTAGCAATGCTAAAAAAGAAAAATATCATTTTAAATATAAATTACTAGATAATCCATTATTCGATAATTCATATTTATTTTCATAAAATTAATTCTAAAAAATTTATAAACTAAGTTATATAATTGGTATTGTTTATTAATACTTTAAGTGATAAGATCGAAATACCTATAATATAGATAATATAATTATTTTTTATTACTTGAAAAATAGCAATTCAAGATAATTTATTTAGTTAGATATGATTTGTAATTAAAGAATTTAATATTATTAGTAGTTGTGAAAAAAAAGTTTAATATATGTAAAATGACAAATGACATTCAAGTAATAAATGTATCTTAAAAAGAGTAAATGATAAATATAGGATTTGAACCCAAGATCTCATATTTATAAAACAAATACATAACTATTAAGCTATGTTTAATTTCAATTATGTCATAGTTTGCTCTTTAAAAAGTAAATTTAGTATATATATATATATATATATTCCTTTTTCTAAAAAATTTATAGAACAATTTTGTCCAAGCATGGAATGATTAAGGCCTCATCAACCCACCCCTAAGAAGCACAAAGATTTGAAACAAAATGTTGATGATGATGATGAATTGGCAATATTATCTTCATGCTTATGTTTTATCTATCTCACAATATCATTCCATCTTTCTTGGTACATCTACATATTCTTATCATGGCATTATTTCTTCTCCATGTTTTTTATCTAATAATAATAAATGGAAATTAAAATAAAGGAAATAAAAGATGCAAAATCAAAAAGCAAGAGTTACTTATTGTGACTACACCATAACATTGTGCAAATAAAGAGATTAAGGGAGCAATTGTAATTGCCCCAATTAATTCCCTTCCTTTCTTTAATATGCTAACTCACTTTTTCTTTAAAGCTTAGTAAATACATGGTCTACCAAACCCACTTCTTAGTCATTGAATCAAGCATAAGCCTAAAGCCAAACTAACCTACCTTGGTTAATGGCTTGACCCAAGGAGTGAGCTTTAATTGAATTAATAGCAAGCCATATAGGAAGGAATGAATCCACTAACATGTAACGTAATATTAGTAATCTTTGTAATGGCCAATTTGCCATTTGATTTATAGCACATTTGATTAACTTCATAAAGTTGAAATAAAATAGTTATTCGTCATCTACCCACCTATTTCTACATTTGGTTGGTGGAATGACTATTCCACAAGATTACAATTACATTAAAATAAAGAATTGCAATTTCTTGATGTAGTTAAGGGAATAGTTTTTTTTTTTAATTTTTTATAACATATTTTCATATCTATTCAAAATACCTCACCATAATTAGGAGTAAACAAGTATAAAGTAAGTAAGATATAATAACTTACCCAAATCCTATCTTATAGATATAGGTTTCAAAATTTTGTACACAGAACCTACTCATAAAGCCTTAAAACCACCTTGTGCTTCCAACAAGCTTAAAGGTTTTCTTATTGATGATATCGATATTAAGGATGGTGAAGATATTAAGGATAATGATGATATTGATTGTGACCTTAATACGGAACTAGAGCTTCTAACTAAGATGGATGTGCTAACTGTAGGGAAATGGATCGATTTTATATCACCCTTCAAAATAATTAATAAAAGTGATGTCTCCTTGTACAATATAAATTCCAAACATTTATGATCTAGATGTAAATGTGTCAAATTACCCTATACCTTGTAAAATTTATAAGGAAAAAGATATCTTATAGAACCTATATTTCTTTTTTTTCGTTTCCTTTATCTTCTTGTGAAATACTATACAAACACATAATTAATATAAAATCTATAACTTCAAATGGATCAAATAGTAATAATTTGAAATGTTGTAATATTTGTGACACATCTAACTATAATAATAAGAAACTATCGTAAGTAGAGTGGAGAATATTCTTACAATTGGAAATGTGCAACCCTTTGTTGAGTTATGCTAAATTTTTTTTATCTTTTTTTTTTTTAAATCAACAAAATAAAATTTTTATCAAATCATAAAATTACTATACGCGAAATACAAAAATTAGGTGTTAAGTGATTGTAATAAAATATATTAGATAATAAGTTAAGAAATGAAATGTTTTTAACACCTTTTCTAGATTATTGTCAATAAAAGAGGAAGAAAGTAGTATAAAAATAAGATAGTAAAAAGAAAGAGAGAAGGATTTACCCAAAAAAAAAAAAAGGAACATAGACTAGGTTTTTATTGTTATAGATTTTAAGGTTAAAAGAATATAATAGTATTAATTTTTATTTATTAGTATTATTTAATTAATATTACATGGTGGGTATAACTTACCTTCAAACTGTGCCCTATATACTTTAGAGTAAAAGTTCTAAGAAGAGTATAGGATACCCTAATATCATACCCATATTCTTTCTTATGGGACTAAATTCTAAAAAATTACTATTTAGAACTTACCTTATGATCCTTTTTAACCTATTCAAAACTTATCTGGTGAAGTAGGGTCTAGATGGTTACCCTATCCAATAGGGTTACTCACTCACTCTTAAAAATAACTATAATGAGTTGTTATTACTTATCCATCCCATTCCTAAAGTATTGCAATTTCATTTGTACCTTATTCTATAGTAAACCAAACATGTCATTGATAATTTAGGTTATTTTTTGTTATTTAGTGCTTATTTTTTAAATTTGGTTTCAATTTAAAGTCTCTATTAATTGGAAAGTTAACGGCCACTATATTCTTTTGCATTTTGATGTCTATATTTTAGTTTTGATCATATTCTCATATCTATGCTTTGATCTTTATGCATTTTAGTATTTGTTCACAAACTAATCGATCAAAAATTAACTTTTCATGTTTCTTTATTGACATACTATTTAAAAAATAAAAAAATTATGTCTACTAATTTCAAATGTATATAAATTTTGCATACGATGTTTGGTTTTAGCTAACTTTATATTGTCAAAAAGCTCCTAACATTTAATTTTATGTAAAAATAAGATCTACTATGTATTTTAGACTATTAAAGATGAAATAAAATTTTAGAATGGTCATAACTTCCTTATTAGGCATGGTTTAGACTTGTAACATGAACTTTTAAACCTATTGAATAATATACCTTTTATATATTATAATATTTTATTTTATATCTAGTAGTACCCAAATGCTAATTTTTATAATTTTGCAATCCCATAACTTGCAAATTGGACATCGTATTACAGTAACTATATAACTATCTAAAAGCTTGTATTATGAGCTACATAAATATGATTATTTTGATTCAAAATTATTAGTTAAAAATCATTTATTATTAAGTATATTGGTCTAAATTTTTTTATTTTTATATTTTAGAAATAACAAACTGTTATAAGGACAAATAAAGAAAATTGTTAGAAGAAAATTTTATAAATCCTCTAGTCTCTTTCTTATATTAATCTTTTATTTTTGTAATTCTTATTTTTTATCTCTCTTTTAATTTTCATAAGAGTCCACATATGTTGTAAATGTCTTCTAAATTTTGCATTTTCCATACATTCGCATTGTCCTTACTTTCATAAATCAATTTTCTTTTATTTTAAGTATCATTATATTTTATAAATATGTTCTTTACTTTATAGTTCTTAAGAAGTTTTGTAATCTATTCATTATTGATGTATTCCCATACCTCTAAATGTGATTATAAAATTATAAGATTACAATAATTGTAAATTCCTTAAAATCTTGTAATGATATAATCTTAAAATTATATTGATTTTAAATTACATAAACTAAAAGAGCCAAGTGTATCCATAGAAGAATAAAGATGATTCTTAACTGTAATCTGTAACTCGAATATTTTCAATAGTTATATAATTTCATGTTTGCAAGTTATGGAACCACTCGAAAATTTAGTATTGGAATACTATGGAAGATATAACAAAAAATTATACTTAGTAGAAGTGTGTTGTTCAAATGAGTAAGAAAACTAGTGTTTTGAGGTTAAATAATGGTTAGTTTACAAGTTATCATCATTTTAAATCTTATTGGTTTGAGTAATTACAAGGGTATGTAGTAGGTCTTATTTTAAATAAAAGTACATCTTATGAGCTTCCAAAACTATGTAAAATTTTATAAAATCAAATATAATATACAAAAGTTATGTACAGTGAAAGTTACTAATACATATATATTTATTTCAATTTTCAAATTAATTGATTAATTAAGAATATTTAAAATTAACTTTTTACCAATTATATGTGACCAAATACTAAAACACATCAAAATTAAAGTATAAAAATCAAAATACAATGAAAACTAAAGTAATAAACACTAAAATGCAAAATAACATAACCTTAAACTTTTGCATTAATAGAGACATTAAGTTGATAGTAAATTAATAAAACAATCATTAAATCACACGAAATAAAAGTTCAAATACTAAATTGCCAAAAAATAAAAATAGTGCTATATTTTATGCCCTTATCCCTAAATTATCAATATCTATACTATTTAAAACATTATTTTTTTAGTCAACTCTATAATCAAAATATATGTTTTAATTTTATTTTTTTCTCTCTCATCTTATCTTTTATATATTACTTAAGCTACTAATTTTTTCATTCAATGCAAGACCTTAGTCTTCGACCACCTTGACACATCAGTAATAAACATGAAAATAGAAAATATGGATGGGGTAAGGAAATAAAGTAGTCATGGGTGACTGTAATTGCTTGAAATCAATAGACTTAGGGTTTTTGACAAATATTATCAAAATTGAATAAATTTTTAATAGGGGGCCATAAAAATTAAAAGAAGAGCTCTAATAAGGTTTGATACGCTAAACCACTACTTTAAAAATAAAAACATATTTTATATCAACAAGTGTACTAAGTCATATATGCAATATAATACTAGTAAAAACCAAGTCGTTCTTATAAGGATTAAAACTTGCTATCAATTATATTAGTCCTACCTATATTTAGGTAAACAAAAAATGCAAAAATAAAAAATGTAAATCTACTCCTAATTAATATGAAATATTAAATCTACTTCTAATTAATAAAAAAATATAGGAAATCAACACTTAAAAGATTAAATCAATGAACTAACAAATTAGAATTTTAGATTGATGTTAATGATCATGATATTAAAATATACCATAATTGATTATTAGACCCTTGATTAGTTTAAATTATTTCTTTTGAATTTCCTTTCGAGTTATCAAAGTTGTTGTCTTGAAGTTCTTGTTGATAATTGTTTGGGCTTTGCACATATAGGGCCTGTAACACAATACATAGTGAGTGTACGTCCGAGTGTTGACTGGCATGGCCACTTCGATGCTTAAGTTAGTAATGGGCTCTTAGGAGTAAGAAGTAATATAGGAAAGTGTGCAAGCTTGATGTGCCAAGTCTAAAGAACCTTACCGTTAAGTAATCACCTAGTATCTATAATGGAGTGAAGCTAGTAATTGGAGGTCAGTTGGTGGGAGAGATCTTCTCTTGCAAGTGTAGGAGAGTTGAGTCGTTATGCCAAACGTGTCCCACTTATTCAGGATATGGTTGTTTCATCCTTATCTTATGCATTATAGCTATAGTAGGGCTTATTAGGCTTGGTCTATATAAGCTTAAGAGTGAGCCCTAGGCTACGAGATGTATTAGATATGGTTGGGCCTAAGAGGCCCATGTCCAAAGTGCTCTATCAACACTTACACTACCTCCCTCCTACACGCAGGCTCATTGCCAAGGTGAAGGTAAAGAGAAAGGATATTTAGGTTGCTTAGGCATGACTAATTTGACTCAAAGGAGTTCGACCTGGTGCTATAGGGACGATGTGGTGAGCATATAGGTCTAGACTAGAAGTTGGTCGCGGTGGAGGTATCCGATGTAATGGATTCCCGATTCGAAATGTCCTAGGCTAGATGAGTAAGAATGGTCAGCAGTTATTCTAGAATAGAGTGCTGAAGACTTGAGTGAGGCTTAGGTTAGGGTATTAGAGTAGGATATCCTTGCAATTTACTAGGTAGGTACTTCAAGGCTACGAATTGATTTGTTTGAATAATGCTCAACATGATCGAATAGATGCAACTATGTCATGTCTTTATCATGCCGATCAGGTAGAAGTCAGATGGGCCCTGAAGAATCTTCTTATCAAAAGGACTTTTTCGAAATGTGATTTTTGCTTGCTTATATTCTGTACATTAAACGCAACATGATAAGTGTCATGCTGTAGTAGATTAGTGTACAACTACATGCCTTTTGCCTTTTAAAGGTGACCGTTTGATCAAAATGCTTTCCATGTGTCTGCTATGTAGCATTCCAAGGGATTCGTACTTCTACAAATCCCTATAATCGCCTGAACGGCTTTCCAGGCGGTTTGCTTATAAATAGGAAGACCACAAAAAGAGACTACTTTTCTATAATCTTCTTGTTTAGTTATCACAAATTCTATGTTCACATTTAAACTTTTAGACTTTCTTCAAAAGTTTCCTAAGGTCTTTCTTCCTTCTTTGAGTACTGTAATCATGTCAACCAATAGAGGTGAGATCAATTCCTCTTCGTCACCGCATCTTTCTAGTTCAGAGTCTACAAGGAGTGATCCCCTTCAAGTACAGGAGGGCAAGGTCTTATCACTAGTACAACTTGACAAACTTACGAAGGTAGCCATAGAGGTACTAGATAAGGCTAGAATCATCAATGCCGTCCCCATGGATGTATGTACGGACGTTCCCCTACTCTCCGAAGGATTTGTTCAATGCTCCTAAGATAAGCAAGGGACCTAGCGGTCATATGAGTAGAAGCAAGCAATCAGCCCTTAGTTGGATCATAAGCAACTTTCTTGTAGAGGTAATCCTTGGGTGGCGAATTAGGTTGCCGAGTAGGGATAAATGGGTAGCCTTATTGTTAGGGAGGCACTTTGCAATATTTAAGAAGTGCTTAGAGTTTAAGCAGTACCTCCCTCTATGTCATTTCAAGAAAAAGTTCTTCAACTACCACTGTTGCAATCCATTACAAGTCCTTCCTAATGGGTGGAGGATACTGAAGACTTTTTAGGTGCTTCGCAAATACCTAGTGATAAGGGCTACTCATAAGCTCTACTATCACTTCTACATGTGGAAGAGGATTAGGGGGTGGCCAAAATTTGTTTCTTCATTCTTGACTTGCTACGACCAAATTCTAGATTGTTCTCACTTCCCTGATTTTTTTTTTCTAATTTTTCTTTTTTTTTTAATTTTGGTTAATTATTTAGCAGTTTTTTTTTTTGGATAAATTTAGGTAATTTCGTGTGTTTTTACCTACATGTAAATACATATGAAGTACAAGTAAATACTCCTAAATATTATTTAGGTTATTCTATGATTTTTAGTGTACATATAATTTATCTTTAATGATTTGTTAGTTATCGGAATGAATTTTACGCATTTCTGATAATTAACAAATAATATACTTAAAATTTAAAATTTTTATATTATTTTATTTTGTTATTTATTTTCTTAAATTCAAATTTATGGGGTTAGTCGAATCCTTTAGCCAATCGCCCTAAACTTTATATACTAAGTTCGATCTTGATCTTACAGTTACTTGGCTTATATTTAGGGCTTACATTACTTGCATACATGGGACATTAATTCTTAATTCTACGCCGAGCAATCATATATATATATATAAACCATCAGACTTCTACAACGCATAATGTTCACTATTATTACTACTTCCCAATCATTATGGTAAGTTCATACAATTTCCTTTTGAATTACATTGTCCACTTATATTATTTGAGCTTATTACATAAAGTTCCTTGAAAGGTTACTTGGTTATCTTTTATGTGGCTTACTTTTAAGGGCACTTAGAAAGACCTATCAATGATTTTTATAATTGTAACATACCTTACTCTAGATGGGGCACTGCTTGTACTTGTGCCTAGTCTTCCCATAATAATAACACTTATGTTGTAATCACGAGCAATTTCTTGAGCAATGCTCTTGGCTACATTTCCAACATTTCACTTTAAAAGGCTTCTTTGTCCTGCACTTACCAAATGATGACCCTAATTCCCTAATCTACCTTTTTCCTTTTAAGTTTAGGTTATATTCCTTTTGAAATTATCTTCTAAAATCACTATAAGTGATGGTTTGAGGCAAGGCTCTTTTCTTGGAATTCTACCACACTTTGGCACTATGTTGCAACATGAAGGTACCATAGGTCAACCTCAAGGCTTCAGGTATCTCATAAGCCTCAAATGATGGCTCAACTCGAGCCAACCAATCTTTTGTCTTATAAGGGTCATTTTCCTTTCCGATAAAGAAGCTATTTGCTTGAACAAAGTTGAGAAACTTCTTTCTTGATGGTTCTAGTTCCTTTGGTATATCCTTCGTATGATCTAACCCATCTTAGTCTCTTGGTGTCATGTGGTAACCCTATTCATTTGTGTTATCCATGATCCTAATAACACATTTTTGCTTCATGTTAGCATCATCTTGTAGTTCATTTATCCAAATCACCCAATATCACATTAGGTATAACCACTTTATTAGGTGTTGCCATCCTTCAATTAAATCCGATTCAATTCATTTGCACATGTTATGCCCACTTTTCCACTAGCAACTCCATGAATATTAACTTATAGCTGGGCAACATTAGAAGTGAGTTATCTCTTGAACCATCTTAAAATTTCATACAATTTCTTGCTAATTCTCCATGGTTCCACTATTGCCCTTTTTCTTATTAGGTGTAACCCTTATAGTGTTAGGTAAAAGGTTTGAGTATTTAGTGGTGTTTGTGAAAGATTCTAAGGTAATAAATAGAAATAGATAAATATATGTAACCCTAGAGTCTAAGACTTGGTATGCTAATCCTTTTTCTAATAGCTTAGAGTTCTGATATCACTTTGTAACGCCCTAAAAAAGGGTCTAATAAGATTATCTAAAATTTTCATATCATATGTATACCTATTATATAAAGACTGCTTTGTAAGTCAAAAGTTGCAAAACTTTAGTTATCAAATGTAAGTACATTACATTACAAGAAAATACAAGATAAGATAGGAGTTGGTCAGCCTTAGAATCTAGTAGTCCCAATAGTCTTCAATCAATTCAATCTTTAGGTTTATGTCACTTGAAGATTATAATCAAAGTACATAAGTATTTTACTTTATACTATCTATCTACTCCTTCTCGTCCTAAACATCTCGTTTTTATTACTTTCATATTTTACCTATGAATTCTTCGTTTTAAGAATGTTTTTAATGTTCTTATAGTTGATTTTCATTGTTTTCTAGTATTCTTTCATTTGGTAAGGTCCTTTTAAGGTATTTGGACTTTCATGGATTCGATTGGGTTAAACGATTTAATTGGTCAAAGTTGTTAGATTGACTACTTTAGGGTTTGGGCTTAGTATCGAGCTTTGGGCTTAGGACTTAATTTTTGGTTGTTAGGCCTTATGCTTAGTCTTTTGGGCTTTTACTTAAGAATTATAAGTTTAAGTTTTAGTCCAAATTCCATAACTTTTAATTTAGCCTTTAATTTTATTCTTATGGGCCTAAATGGGCCCTTTTTGCTAGTTTTAAGTCTTATCTCATTAAATGGTTGATAAGGGGTGGCTTTGATGAGCTTTTGGACTTAATGGGACTTTTATATATTATTTTATAAGCTCATTAACTTAGGAGTCGGACCTGGTCCTAATGTTATTGGGTTTTATTTTTAATCTTTTTAAGGGTTTTTGAGCTTAACTTACACTTGAAGGCCTTAAACCTAATCCTATTTGTTATTTTGGGCCTAAGCCTACTAAAAGCCCTAAGATAGGTACATTTTCATTTAGGATTTAGATCTAGTTCCTTTCACTTATTGGGTTTTTGATCATATTCTAAATGCCCTAATTGCTAACTAAACTTGTTTAGGCTATTAACTTAACATTATCTAACTTAACTTGATTAATTATATCTTAAATCATGCTTTACACAAATTAATCATATCATTACACTAATTAATCAAAATTTATAGCTTGTTAAGCCCATCAATAGTGGTAGCTAAGTAAGGTTTTCTAAAGTTTCTTCCACTTTTCCATACAACACTATCCTATTGTGTTTCCTTGATCTAAATCACATGTCTACTTGTTTTAAGCTATTATTACTACATTACAATGTGAAAACAAGATTAATACATGCCAAGGAGGGGGGCAGCATGCATGAAGAAGCATGGATTAGAGCTTTTCTTGATGGTTTGATACTAAAACCTACTTGTTACTTAACTTCAGTACATGTTATGTTAATACTCTAATCAATTAGCCAAGTTCATGCATTATTTCAACTTATCCTACTTTATTTTACTTTATAGTCCTAGGATATACTCAAGACTAAAGAACCATTCAGCACGACATGAAGAGTCTAGTACCAACAAATTCTAGTACTTGACAATTGTGGGCCGACCTTTTGGTTATCTTGGCCAAGCACTGCAAAACTTCAGAGACTCTTCCTCATACCCAAACATCCAATTGCTACCCTCGTCCAATTCGGATCTTACTCCTTCTAAGATAGGCCGAGTGACTGCATGTCAACTTCTTCTATTAAACATACAGTTTTGTATTCTTGTACATGTTTTCTTTATTTTATTTATGGGACCATTCTTTAGGGTTTAAGGCCTTATACATTATTTACAGTTTTGCTACTAGGGTTTAGGACTTGCTATATATAATAACATTTGTAATTAACAGAAAAACAATTATTATCAAACAAAATAATATTCCTACACTTGGAACTTTCCTTTTTCGAGCAAGCTTAAACTTAGCTCTTAAAGCTTGCATTTGTTGAATTATCGAATGCTAAGTAACTCTTTAACCTTTCTTGTGTTCTTATCAATCTTAATTCTAAGATTGTGGTAAACCCTTCATTTGAGTTGGTTAATGAGTTACATTTAACCTTCATTTGAATCTTGAGTGACATTTAGTATTTGTGAGTTGTATCAAACCCTATTTCAAGCTCAAACCGCTAATTATGTTTATGTCTTGGTGCATGATATCCATACATATTCATCATCTAAACCTCTCATTTTACTTCCTACTCTTCATACCCACTTGAACCCCAAATACCTATTCTGGTTCGAGACTCGCTGCCATAACAGTAAACATGAGAGAAGATAAGCACATCCCTTAGAATAATGATAACTAATATGAACTCTCTAAATGCTTTATTACGATTTACCTTTCCCAATAGAGGAGATCCATTTTCTATTTTTTAGGATAAGGCCACACTCAAAAGAAGCAAACACCTCATGACAGATCAATATTATGTAGTGAAAATATAAAAAGCTTAAGTTTAGTCAAGGAAAGTTAAGGGGTAGTTCAATTGAGAATTTGAAGATATATGGGGCCAAGAATCTAAGACAAAACCTTTCCATAGCATTTTAAGTGTCAGGACACTTTCCTTAATTGCAAGACTTTGTATGCTTTAAGATCAGAATGAATTTCTGAAGGTTGAACCATCGGTTTTGATTGGACTTCTTAAAGAAAGACTTAGCTATTTGGGCACTATTAACTAAATTGGGTAAGTACTTCCATACTCATTAGCACAAAGAGAAGATAGTTTTTCAAAACATTGCATTTGCATTAAACGTCCTACCTATAGTGTTAGCCAACTTGTAAGACACACAACCCTCATCCCTTTTTAGGTCTTATCTAATCCATAGGCCATTTAACCTTAGCCTTAGTCAACTTATTGGAGCACTTTTAGGAGTTTCAAATTGATTCTTGTTTGAGGTTGCTTGTTCCTTTGAGATGCTCTTGCTTAGTTTAGTATGTATGTGATTCATGTAATTCAGGTTAGGCTTAGGTGTAGTGTTATTTTTATTTATTTTATTAAAAAAAAAAAGGATTAAGCTAAACTAGGTACAAGACTTAGTCTACATAAATCGAAGTTGAAGCCTTGATAACAAACTAAGTATGCAGGCACTTTAGCACCTACAATTTGTTTTTTGAATAAGGCATGTAAATCACGTAGCCCCCATGTGATGTGCGCTTACTCAAACCATCTCCTTCCTCTTTTATTTTTCTGTAAAACTCACTCTTTCTAGAAGTTATAAGGGAAACTTCCCTTCTGCATCCCATACTTTCAACCCATTTTCCAGCTATAAATCTTGAGATATCAACACAAATTTGAGGTTTTTGGTACACATAGAATACTAATAATAGGTACCAAAAATGCATCTTAATTCATCTAAATCACAAATTAATTCAAGCTTAAAAATGGAAAAAAAATGTGGTTAGATGAATTATGCAAAATTTGATCCTTTTTGGGCTAGAATGAGCAAATCCGAGTTATAATTGACATTCAATGACATCTTAGCAACTGCTTATAATTAATCTATGTCTTTCCATGTTTCCAAAAGTAAATTGAGCAAGAACATCCTTTGGCTCGATCATCTCAATCTTTCATAATTGGACCTTCCAAGTTCAATTTAAGCTCCAAAACTATAAATAATAGTCTTCTAGTTGCATTGGAAAAGAAAAAAAAAAAAGGACAATTGGAAATCACTCCATCTCACTTAAACATAAACTTTCTCACTCTACTGTACACGACTTTCTCTCTAGATTCTATGTGAATTTGAGGCTATTTAAGTGAAATTGTTACTTCTAAGAGACTCCTTACGTTCCAAGCTTTTGAACATCACCACCTACTTAAGCTACCGCGACCCTTAGGCATCCTACCAAACTATCGCCATAAAGCCCTAAGCCATTGCTACCTTAAGTCATACAACCCCCATCCTTTACTAACACGAGCAACACTAGCTACATACATACACTCACCACAACTTAAAGCATCTACCCTAGCTACCCAAACATGCCCAGCAACCACTTTCCCTTACGTACACAACCCCCTTACTACAGCGGATTTTGGAAAACACCATAAACGGCTACTGTTGGCCATAGCACTAGTTCTACCTCCCTTAAGTCCAATAAGAAACACGTAAGAGACACCTCTCTCGCTCATTTTGGTTGAAGATTTAGTAGGAATCACCTTAAGCAGCTACTGGAATTGAACCTTGTGTAACCTAGTTTCTACAATGGAGCTCGACCCGACCTGACCCGAAGCAACCAACCTGGATATAAGCTCCAAATTGACCTGCACGCAAATCAAGTACAACCCCCCTTTTCTTCATTTTTTAAATTTTGTTTTATTATATAACAAATAAATTAATTAATTAGTAAAAAAACCTATTTTGCCTTTAGGTATTTCCTTTTTTGTAGAATTTTTTTTTAAATCTTTTGTTTCTTTTTTTTTTTTCAAAAAACAAAAAGCTTTTTCTTCACTTTTACAGAAAAAAAAAGGTTTAACCATTTAGAAACATTATTTTATAAAAAAAAAAAAATTAATCAACCCTTTTTTCAAATTAGGACATTTTTTAGAATTTCCCCAAAATAAATAAGACTCCAAATTAGAAAAAATTTTTAGAATTTTCTTAAATAAATTAAATTAATTAAAACATAACCCTGACCATTTAAAAAAAAAATTAAAAGCAACTAACTCATTATATTTTTCGTAAAGAACTACGTATAGCTTAATTTTGATTAGCGGATATATAGATACTTCAAGTGGCCCCTAAAAAAATTTTTTTTTCCCTTTTCCCTGAGGGTATAGAACAATTTTTTTTTTCTTTCCTTGTTCGTTTATTTATTTATTTTTCCTTGTAAGTGCTAATAAATTCTCTTAGCTATTGTAAAAGGTGATCGTTTATTTCTTACCATTATTTTACTTTGTAAAAGAATGGAATTTAAAATTAAGGCCTTTTGAATTCTTTTAGAAAGTTCTTATATGGAAACTAACTTGGTTTTAAATAAGTTAGCTCTCGAGTCTAGAATTCCTTGGTTTTTTTCTTTAAATAACAATTTTCCTAAGAAATCTTGAACTAATAACTAGGTTAAGGTTATTCCACCTATGTAAATTTTGTTTAGTATTAATGAGTTTTTTTTTCTAATTTTGTCTTGAACTTTTTTTTTAGAAAAATGATATTTTTCGTAATTTTTACTGAGCAATTTATGCTAAGTGGGTTGAGTTTACTACAAATTAAAATTTAGGAAAATGAAAATTTCGGGTTTGACAGTAACTATGATAAAGGTATAACCTGGTAAGGATGGTAGGTGAGTTATAACACAAGAGTAAATTCAAATAAAAGGAATGTGAAAGATTGGGAAAACAAAAGATATTATAGAAGATAAAGTTAGGGATGTTCAGAACCAAGCATATTAAGTTCATGATATAGAAGCTAAGCAATAGGTAGGATTAGCTTAACAATAGTAAGCATTGAAGTGAAAAAAATAATACAAAATGTAAAGTAGTAAGTGCCTGAAGCAACTAGGTTAGATATGAGTATAAAGAAGTTGAAATGGAAGATAAAAAATTGCTTTAGAATTGTAAGTATGAGGCTCAAGGATTAGGGTAAATGGTTTATGATGCGTACCACAGCCAAGAATAGACAAGGTTTGTCGCAGGGATGGATCTAAGCTTGCTGAAAGCCTAAAAAGGGTGATGGGAAACACGCGAACGGAAAAAAAAATAAATGAAAAGTAAGTAAAACCCATGAACAGTTTCAAAAGATATGACGCACCAATGAAACTTTCAAGGACTCATGGCACAGCTCGATATGACGTACGAGTTGGTCCGGTGAGGTTACTTGCCACTTAGCCTTGCTTAAAGGTTTAAGATAAAAGTGAAATAAGAGTAAACTATCAATGTTTACAAGAGGAAGAATATCTACTGTATTAAATGATGAATCTGATCGTGTGTGGCAACTTACCTAAAAGGAAAAAAAGAGAAAAAGGATATTATTTTAAAGAAGTAATGTATAAAGTATACAAAGGATAAAAATGAATATTTATAGAAAGAGCAATGATTAGAGTAGCAAATTCTACAAGTGGTCCCAGATACGTGGTAGTAATGTATTGGTGTTGGAAGATGCAGACAAAGTAGTATAAGCTAGTTAGGAGGTTGAGTAGGAGTTTCAGGTATGCATGGGTTCATCCGAACAGGAGTGGTTGAGAATTAGTGCAAGGCAGCTCTCTCGGCCTCTCGAAAAGAATGATGCTAAGCAAGTGATTGACTCGAACATAACTGAGCAGGTGAGAGAGGTTTAGTTGTTGTCAAGGCACTCTTCAAGTTAGCACACAATTTTTGAGAGGTAGGTAGTCATATGGCTTGGCATATAGAGTTGATTGATAGCAAGGAGTAACTCGACTTCAGTAGAAGTTGGCTAAAGTAGGAGGATTCGTCTCGTTAGTCCCTCTAGTCCTTGAGCTTGGCTGTAGGTTAAAGGCCTAGTAACTTAATTTCTATCAGTTTAGTTAGCTTGGCGAAGTATAAAAGATTTTGCAAAGTTGATTAAAAAAAGGAAAAAAAAAAACTAATTAATGAAAGGCAAAATAGTCATTATTGCTACTTGAACCCTATAGTGCAAAAAGAGTATGATAAAGGGCTCATAGACTTGAAAGTAAGGCCTTGTACAATGAAAAGAAATGGATAAGAAAACTTATATGAGAAAGTCTAGAACTATGATTGTGTATAAGTATATTGAAGCTACAACCTTAAGAAAAGTTGATAATTGTGATGTGATGAGAAAATTACAATTGCACTATAAACCCTGTAGGTTTTAAAGCTCAATCGAATGTCAATCAAGAGAGAGTTAATGGATAATCTCTAGAACCCTACAGAATATAATGAACAAAACCTTAAATAAGAAGACAAAACCCTAATTAATATGTCAAAGGCCCTAAATAAGAAGATTGAAAACCTTAAAGAAGGTTTGACCCTAAAACCCAAATTGTATGCATAAAACCTAAAAAACCTAATATGTGAGAAACCCTAAAATGACCATAAGACCCTAATAAATTACTTAAAACCCAAAAGTAATGAGAAAAACCTAAACGTATAGTAAAAATAATTCATTAAGTGTAAACAAGTACTTCTGCAAACCCTGTAATTTCTAAGTAACAAATTAAGTAATTAGAAATGCCCTTTGGTTATTTTAGAGGATCAACCAAACTAAGAATCAAGCTTGATATAAAAGTCATACTCGTAATAATTGACTTCATAATTACAATTCAACCTGAGAACTCTAAAGTCAACATCAATCCTAGAAAATACTCAAAACCCTAAACTCCTAAGTATAGTAGAATACTCTTGAGTTTATGAAAACCCTAAAATAAAAAGATCAAGAACCTTGATACTAACTTGAACATTTGAAAATCTTAAAATGTAACAACAAAACCTAACTTACTAAAACCCTAAACCCTAACATGTAATGAGAACTTTCAAGCTTCTCAAAACCTTAAACAATCGATCGAAAATTTGACTATTAAGTTGAACACTTAAGAACCCTACATCGGATGCCTTAACTTAACTGAGCTCGAACCAATCCTAAGTTACTTATAACCTAGTATGAAAACCAATTTGAAGTGAGGAAATATTTACGAACTAAACCCTAGCTTAGTTACTTGCATAAGGTAGTCAATTTGGTTAATCAAGGGTAGAAATTGGAGAGCCACATGTGAAGTTCAAAACGGGCCATCTCTAACCCAATTTCCCTCCTAAATTAAGTTTAAACAAGCTAAAGTCAAGAGTGTGAAACTAGTTGACTTAAACCCTTAACAAACTCCCATGTGTTGGATAAGACAATTTCTATTCTCTACAAGATATACCATTTAAGGAAAAAGGTGACTTACCCATTTTTAGACTAAACTAAAACTGAAGATGACATGACAATACCCCATCCCCTATTACACATCAAGGAAATGACAAGATGGAGACTAAAAAACCTTAGTTTGAATCGGCTAAGAAACCCTTCAAAACCCTCACTTATTTTCTTCTCTTTTCAAGACATACTACACTTCAAAACAAAGAAACTAAAACTACCCACATACACTACTTCACCACCCCACAAATATATAAATCTCATGCCACACATACCTTGTTTGCTTACAACTTTTGCCTATCTAGGAAGATACACTAGGACCATCATATACACTAACATTTGAGGAAACTTTAGAGAACCAACAAACACTCAAGAACATAGGTTTCAAAGAGTTAAGGGTCATTAAGGGGGAAAGGAAGAAAAACAAGAGCAAAGGGGACTTAAGGAGGTGTCAACAATCACCCTTACACTTAGTGGAGTAAGCTTTATTAAAAAATGTTTTTAAAACACCATGTTTAGGATATCATTTCTTGTTTATGTAAAGTTCTCATGTATTTTAGGACTTCTCTTAGCTAGGTCAAATATGAACTTCTTGAAGTTTTCTTCGGAAATGGTAGAACTTGAGTGGCCTAAACTTATTCTCCTCTTAGTATATACCAATATATTGCTCATAGTATAGCCTTATGACTTGAGAAAACCATAAAAATAAGCTCATGAACATTCCTTAAGATTCTGGACATGTAGTGTTTGGACCTTAGCCAAGTGTTATCTTCACTTATATTAAGTTTCCCATGCATCAAATCAACCTTAAGTGTTTGAAAAATCATTACATGAAGTTTTAGTAGAAATCATCACATAGAAGCTTAACCTAAAGCTTGCACCTAAAAGAAAAATCATGTTCTATATTTTCCACTTAATATTTTGCTAAAATGATCAACTTACAAAGAATAAAACTAGCATAAGTTAAAAGTATAAGTAAGTGTAAAGCATTGGTTTAGCATATAAGCTTAAGGAAACAAGTAGCTAGATTGAAAAATAAGTTTAGGAGGCTAAAGGACCAAACTCACCAGATCTATAAATAGTATTTAATCCACTTAAAAATACCTAAGAAGGTTGTAAACAAAGTGAGAAGACCAACCAAGACTAGTAGGATAAGTGTTGAGGGCCTAAAGCTCCAAACTGAGCCCAAAACTCATAAGACAAGCCTAAAACTCTTAACCAAGCCTTATGAAACTTTTTGGCTAGCAAGATGACCTTAAGTAAAAGATGTCTTAAAGCCCATAGAAAGCCCACATTAAACTCCACCAACCCTAACAAAGTGATAAGCATTATTAATACACGAAATAGGCCCATCTTTGACCATATAAGCTACTTAGAAGTTCAAGAAGTACAAGATAGTAATAAAGCCAAAAATGATAAAGGAAAAATTGACCTTAACAAAGTATTTAAGCCAAAAAAGAAGTCCCAAACCTAAGCCCAAGCCCAAGCCTTAGCCTTAATAATTTCATAAAGTAGTAAAAGGTCTAATAACAAATTTAAGCTCAAGAGGAAGCCTAAACCTTAGGGATGCTATTTTTTTTACCAATGATTAGAATTATAAGCCCCATCTCCTCAATCTAATCACACCACATGAAAGTACACTCAAAAATGATAGAAATCAACTATAAGATCGTAAAAATTGGATTTAAAATGAGAAAGTTATGCTCGATTAAAGATTTAGCTTAATCGGAAAAATTTAGGGTTAAGTCAAAAATATAACTTCAATAAAACTTTAGGTTAACATTGTAATACATCAAATCCTTATGTTATTACTCTTACATTGTTAAGGGGACTTTGATCCTGGTGACGATCTACCTCCAGATCATTATAACTAGTAGCCATGGTAGAGTGACTCTTGATGATTTCATGTTCACTTTTGTTTGTAGTTTAGTTGCACTAAAGTAATAGTACGATTAAATCAGTTGTACAAAGGGCATGGGGAATGCTTGTGTATAGACTCTTGGTTGTTTGCATGACTTAATGGTATTACATGAATTGGGAGTGCTTGCATGATTGATTCTCACATCGTTGTTATGGTATGAAACTGTTTGATCACCTAAGTAACTAGACATAAGTTGTCATCTAGCTATGAACATAGAATGAGTCATGCATGGCATGAAATCGCATCATAATGCATACCAACTACTACCTTATGTGAAAGGTGGGAAAGGGCTCATAAGAGTAGAAGCTCCTGAAGGGATTAGTTAGGCACATTATGCCATTTTAGTGAGTCTTTGTCTTGACTTGCGGGCTTACTAGGCACTAAGGGATGCTAATCATTTGGCTAAGGCTACGTTTTGTGACTTTCACTTAAGGGGTGTAACTATAGACTATGATGGCCACTATACTGTTAGATTTGGGAATTTTCAAAAGGATTTTGTTTTGTGCTTAGTAAGTATATTTATGAATATATATATGTATATAAGTTGATTTGAGCACAATAGGTACAATTCAGGATAAAAACCCAAGTGCTAGAATCTGGTTGATGGTTTGTGTCAGTCAATAATCTCCAACCTTAATTACCAAGAGCAAAATTTCTGATTTGTATGCAGCTCCTATGCTACTACATGTATTGTTAGGCATATTGCTTATTACATGCATTCATATGAGTGATTATAAATATATTACTTATAAGGTGTGTTGGAGGGAATGGCTCACTAAGCAGAAGCTTATACTCTCTTAGGTACCTTTTGTTACAAGGTCATCTTTTCGCAAAGTTGGGTTATGAGATGCCTGAGGTTAGTCTTGAGCTAAGACATAATTGTGAGATAATGTGGAGTAAAGGAGAAAATTGCTTAGTATTGACTAAGAGTTTTATAGATTTCTTTAAACTATGTAGCTATACCTCTAGTAGCCATTTAGACTACTTATTTTACTATTACCATTTTGGGAGCATTATGTTTCGTACCTTTAATTCAATATTATATCTAATTTATTTGTAAAGATAACTGTTATGCTATGATACTATTTGTCTATGTGATCGATAGTAGCTAGGAGTAGAAGAAGCCTTGTACATCATATAGGGGGCTTATGATCGACAAGGGGCTTGATCATCAACCTTTATATGGTGTATGGTGTTCTATCATGACAAAGGTACTGTTTAGGTCGTGATAACTTCAATCACCTAAAACCCTAAGTTTCAAATACGTATGCGATTTGATAATTATAAATGGACTTAAAACCCTAAGGAAACCTTAGGAGTACCTGTAGGGCACTCCAATCAATTAAATTAAAATAATAAAATGTAATTGAACCCTAAAATTCCCTTAATTATACCTAATGTGTTTAGTTGAACTCCATTATGATTAATTACTTTAATTACACCCTAATCCTTAACCAACCTTCATTACATCTTAATTAATAATAATAAGATAAACACAATTAAGGACAAAAAGACAAAAGGATTAGTTATGGTATTAAAGGACAATTATCCTTTTGGGAGACAAAATCCTATCTAATTTGGGAAAAAGCAAGGAAGGTACAATGGTACATATTAGGACCATATACTGCCTTCCTAAAATAGTTTGACCTTGTCCACTCTCTCTCCTTCACTTATACACTGGCTACCCCCATCCCTTATGTCATTTCTTTTCATTTTTCCATCTCATTTCATTCCTCATAAACACCTTAAAACTCTCTCTAAAAAATCATTTCAAAACCTTACCTCAAAACACTCTCTTTCGACCACCCATCAACACCACACCACTGACTACTCTACCCTCACCATCACTCCACCAAACCTCCAACCACCACTTCACCTTCGTACATCCCCCTTCGTAGCCAACACATAGACATATACTCTACTGCCTTTATTAGCTTACGGTACATAGTTCAAAAAAGGAACCACCACGTCTTAACTCCGGTAAGTTATCTAGCTTTGTTTCCTTTTGTTTTTCCTTAAGAGTCATGAAAGTTCTTCACATTTTGGACACATACACATACATGTGCATGTATATTCTAGAGTTTTAGAGTAGTATAATGTAGAGTAAGTTAAAATAATCTAAGAATTAAGCTTAAGGATTTAAGTAGTAGCATCAAAATGTAGTGAAGTAATTATTAAGTTATAGTAACAAATGAACAAGAAAAACCCAATGATCTTGCTTTTCAAAGCATGCTGCTACCTTCTTGTGATGCCACCATCTTGTTTTCATCATATCAGGTGATAATACCAACCTATAATGAGTAAAAATGTGATTTAGATCAAGGAAATGCACTAGAATAGGTGATATGATAAAAGTGTAGTAGAAGTCCTAGAAAAGCTGTCTTGGTCATTACTATTAGAAGGCCTACTAATCTAGAAATTTTGATTAATTAAGGTAATAACATGATCAATTAGTGTTAAGTATGATTTATGATGTGATAAACTAAGCTAAGTAAGGTAATGGTGAGTTGTGACTTAAACTAACTGATAATTAGAGACTTAAAAATGGTATCAAGAACCCCATTAATGAAAAGAACCAAATTTGAAACCTTAATAAAAATGGACCAAATTTAGTGGACTTAAGCCTAAAATGATAAGTGGAATTGAGCTTAAGACGGTAAAATGCAAGATAAGCCCAAAAGCCCTTAGAAGATCTAAGACTAGGACCTAATAACTTAGTGAATAGATTTGATCTCTAAATTAAAAGGCTCATAAAATAAAATAAAAAAGGCTTAATAAGTCCTAACACCATTTAAGACATCCTCTCTAGGCCCCTTAGTAAGTTAAGGCCTTAAATTAGTACAAAGGGCCTATTTAGGCCTATAGGCCACAAGAGTAACATTAAAGCTCAAATTAGGAGCTATGTAATTTGGATAGAAATTTAAACTTAAAATACTTAAGAAAAAGCCCAAAATGTCAAGTGTAAGGCCTAATAACTAAGATTAAGCCCATAGCCTAAAACTAGGCCTTAAGCTTAAGGGTGTCAAACTAACACCATTGACCAACAAACTTGTTTGGCCCAAGTCAAATTCTTACAAGTCTAAAGACCTAAAAAAGATCTCATCAAATGAAAGAACACTAAAAAGTAATGAAAAACAACTACAAGATCATTAAAAATGGACTTAAAACAAAGAAGTTATGACCAAAATTCAAAAACAGTAAAAACAAAATGTTTAGGATGAGAAGGAACAACTATGTAGTTTTTAACATAATACTTACCTACTCTATTTATAATCTTCAATTGACGTGGACCTAGGGATTGACTTGACCAAGAATTACTAGGACTGTTAGATGCCATGGTTGAGTGAGTATATCAACCTTAGTCTTATCTTGTATTTGTTTGTAGTGTAGAGCACTAATTAATTATATCTATGAAAATGGTTATGCTTAGGGAATTGGGGTACTTGTATGTGCCTATAGTGGTTGTACTTGTATGCCAAAATACCATAATGTATCAAAATTGAGAATTGGTTTATGCATTAGTAGATAGGGCTCTAGAGTATCTGTCATTTATTTTGGTTGGTCACCTGTAAATCAAAATAATAATTATTCGAACTTAATATGAACCGATCATGCATTACATGTTTCTACATTACTATAAAAGGGCATCGGCACTATATAGTAAAGTAGGAGATCATGCATGTTAGATCTAAATTTATGTTATATTGTTGTTGTATGTACGGCATATTCATATGATATTTTTTTACCTCAACCTTTGGGATCTACTTAGCTTTCGGGAGTGTTACTCTCTACTTGAGGCTGAACTGTATCCACTGCTTTAGGTTTACCAAGAGAAAATGACATTGATTTGAATGATAGATGTAGACCTAATGTGCCTAAATACTTCCCAACCTAGGTAATGTTGGGTATACTATCGTGTTTTACACAGTTGTTGATAGGCTATGTATGATGTGTGCATTTTATATGCTTATTTGCATTGCATAGGCGTATTTAATTAACTTGTTTATAAATTGCTTATTTATAGGATAAGGAGGTTATTTAGTAAGTAGTTATCACTTAGCCCCTTATAGTTTGTTGTTACAGCATGTTTTTTGGTTAGAGCTAGGTTGCAGGATACTTGAGGTTAATGCCAATAGCTTTGGGTTTGTCATAGGAAAGATGAGAGCATGAGTAGACATTCAATATATATTTGGACTTTTGAGTATCTATTTTATCTTTTAAGGATTTGTAGTAGCTTAGATTACTAACCGTTTAGTTATGGCTGTATGACCTATTTTAAGGGAATATTGTGTATCCCCAAGCTCTATGTTACCTATTATTAATGTTTAGACTCTTAAATTATGCTTAGATATTACTTTATATGAGCATCCCCAATAAAAGTAACGGTTGTGAGGATGCCTTATGTAGTGCGATGAAGGTCTTTGATTAGTAGTGGTATTGGTCTTGGATCTTTCTGTAGTACACGACAGTATTGCCACAACTTAAACACCCTTGGGTTATGACATGTACAACTAAAATGCAATGATGAGAATGAAACTCTATTGTTAAAAAATGTGAAAATTTCAAGGACATAACATTTTGTAAAGGAGATGAAAAGTGAGACCTCAGCTTTCGACCAACTATTGAAGACTCGAAATGGCAACACATCCATAATAAACATGAAATTTAAAAAATATGAATGGAGAAGTGAGGAAATAAAGTGTTCATGGGTAACATGATTCACAAGAACTATCACGTAATGTGATCATAGTTGCTCGGAAATAGTAGATTTAGGGTTTTCAACAAATATTCTTGAAATAGAATAAATTTTTAATATGAGGTCATAAAAAGTAAAAGAAGAGTTCTAATAAAGTTTATTTTCCAAATAGAAGTATATAAAATATTTAATTTAATTAAACTTATATCGATATTGCACAATATTTATCGGAAACTTAAAATTTGAGTTCCTAGATATAGTAAGCCCTTAGAGATGAATAATTTGAGCAACATAGTTAGTAAAATGAAATGATATCTAAGGAGTTGGTGTACTCATTGAGTATATACATGAACGAATCTAAAGGGGGGTCGAAAGGGATCATGGTTGCACTAAGAAAAATTAATTAATTGAATTTATCAAAAAAAGAAAAAAAAAAAAAAGTCTTACATATATTTTTTAAAGAGCAAAGACCATTGTAATGGTAGACATGAATAAGTGGTTAAGTGTTTTATTTTGAAAAGCTAAGGTCATGTGTTCAATTCCCATCAAAACCATTTTACTTTTTCAAGTTGCAGTTATTGTTTGTCTCTAAATAAATACTTTTCATTCTTTTTTAATTTTTTTATATGAATAATAAAATTAAATTTCTCTTATAAAAGAATAATGATAAATTAAATAAATTCTCATTGGTTTTTATCTTTTTTATAACAATAACATAAGTAATAATCATATAGTCATTGCTACAAGTTTTTCAGTATTATTACAAAAAATATTCTTAAATAGTAACAGTGATATTATTTGATGTACTGTTAATTTCTTTTTAGAATTAATATCATTAAAATTAATTGGTATAATTAACAACTAATTCTCTTATTACTTGCATTAAAAAAAAATTTTTTTTCTCGTAGAATTACTAATTGAACAATGTTATAAAATAATCATTTATTATATAATACTCATTTTTATGTTATTATTGTGTCATTCTTTTTATCTTACTTGTGAGTTTTATAAGTATAACTTTTTATTATATATTTTTGTGGATAGTAAAATTTATACAAGTTTATATATTATATTTTCCAAATGATTGATAGTTAAATTTCAATTAATATATATACTCTATAAAATGGTAAAAATTTTATTCCAACGATCTTTTTCGAAGTACACTTATTCGAAGTACACTTAGACTTTTAATTATTTCATAGCTAAGTTTAAAATTTGCTCCTATTGAATGTTAGGAAATGTCGCTTGTAAATTTCTAGATGAAATTGTTATATATGCAATATGCACTATAATTGTAATAATACACAAATTTTTTTAATAAAAATTCTAATATTATCTGGAACATGTTAGATCCGCCACTTGCTAAACCCTAACCCCAACACAATGATATGGTTCTCCGTCCGATCTTGAGTAAACATATAGACTATAACACATACAAACATATTCACATAATAATTGAAGTAAATACACATGTTAGCATATATTACTAAACGTAGGTAATATGTACTTCAAAAATTACTATATTTTAATAACAACAAAGTAAACTATCAAATTTACTCTAATCCTTAGATGTAGGGAAGTTATAACTACCATAAGGTGAAGCACACCGAAATGAAGTCAATTATTAACTCTTACAATTACAAGGTACAGAACTTGATCTGTAGCTAAATTTTTTACAAGACGTTTATATTAGACTTGTCGTAATTACATTTAATCAAATAAGCCTAAAATCAAGTTGACAAGTATGACTCTATCCTGTAAGCAAGTAAACATCTAGGAAATTAGTAGCCAATTCACTGGAAATTACAAATAGTTTTATAGGATGATGTGTAGCAACATGAGAATTAAACACATAAATTCTACCAAGTTGTTTTCCTATTGGTCTAATGGGGTTGGATTAGGTGTAGAATTTTTACAGCAAATCGAAGGGATAAATCAACTGGACAATAAATTAATTTAGAAGAACTATGGACATGACACCAAGCTTACATTAAAATTTACCTTTTACCGATTATATTAGTCGCTTGGAAAAAAAAAATGGAGGGAGAATTAAAAGAAACTACTCTCTTACTAAAACGTATAACCTAAGAAAAATTAAATGAGGAATTAGGTGTTCGATAGGAAGAAGCTTAAATTTGGTACCTCATATCTACTCGATGAAAGGACATTCCTTTATGATTTCATACTGCAAAATGGTAAGCTACAAAACCTAAGAGCTTTATTACTTGATTTGCATTCCAATATTAGTAAGTATAGTTATTGGTTATTAATTTTCATACTTTTTGCATGCATATTGATTTTGAAGTTGTGGAAAATAGAATACATTATGTTTAGCTCTTGCTTAATTACTAATAGTCTAATATTGAGTTAAGATGAAGTTTGTTTCAATAGTGAAGATCTCATGATTTCTCATCGGTTGTAGAGACCCTATTTTTACCCTCTTTAGGTCTACCTCTATTTTAGGAAACCTATTTTTTGGAAAAGGAAAAGAAAATTCATAAAAATTCAAAAATACAAAAGAATTGAAAAATAAGAAAAAAAGGAAAAGAAAAAGGAAAACCTAAAAATAAAAAAAAATGAAAAATCATAAAAAGTATCGTGCGATGATTCATTTAGGTTAGTTCAAGGTAGATTTTTTTTTTTTTGAGGTAAAAAGTGACTTCTAGAGTCAAAATAAACATATGTGATTCAACCGAATTAAGAATTTCAAGAAGAAACAAAACCTTTTAGTTTTTCTAACTTGGGTTCGGTTAACTCAGTTTTGCATAATTTGAAAATTCATATTTTTAAGAGATCATGGCCTTAAACTGTATCTCAATCAGATTTAAAATGAGCATTTATATTCATTTGAAGTTATTAATTCAAGCCGAAAGTGTATAGAAATTGAGATCCTAATTTGGTCAAATAGGATAATTTTTTGAAATATTTGGAGCATATGGTTATTAGTCTCCATATTTCATTGAAGTATGTAGTATGATTTTCTAAAGGTTGGATAATTAGTTAGATTTTGTTTCGGATGTTTAAAGAAAAAGAGGGGAAATTGAAATAGAGAATTAACAGTAAGTAAAAGTGGGAAGAGGAAAAAAAAAAAGAAAAGCTAGGATGACACGTGGCGTAATGTCCAACCACCATGTGTTAACCTTAAGATGTGTTGGAATTTAGGGATTCGAAAAACTCTATTTGCAATGGAATTTTTTTTTTGTCAAATAAAAAATAAATCCCTAAAATGTTAGTAGATTGATGCAATAAATTAAATTCATACGAGAGAAGTTCTATTACCTTATGCAAATCTGAGACGCATTGGTGATTTGGATTTGTAGGTGTTGCGATCTCGCAAGCTCCCTTTACGGTATCCATACTTGAACGAACACATTCAAAATAGACTGCAGTATGTTAGCACCAAAATAGATGTAGGAAACACTCCTAATTTCTCATGCTTCACTCTCTATTTTGGTCTGGAGGCTTTTTCTATAGGTCTACTGTTGATGATATAACGTTAGCGTAACCTTAATAGAGACTAGTGAAAATATCTTTTATAAGATATTATGAAATTGGTGAGATATTAAAGGGTATTAATAATATTAAATACATTATTCATTATTTTTCACCAAAAATAATAAACATAATTATTTATTATTCTTAAATCATTAAGAATAATAAATAATTCCTGCTAGGTTTAATTAAATAAACTAATAGCTTATGACTCTATAAGTTTTCTTAATATTAGTCGTAGGCCTAAAAACCCCTTTTGGGCCTACAAGAAATAAGTGGCCTATAGAAAGACATTATATCTACCTAAATTAAGTGAAGATCGGCAATTTAACTTTACCTAATCGATAACTTATGTCATAATCCTTTTTTCACATGATATCTAGATTGAACATAAGGCGTGGATAGTGTTACCCCTACATTGTTCAACCTTATCATTTCTAGATCTTCAAGTATACTGATATGAAAAATGACATTAATCATATTATCAATTCATTTGAGCATGGCCATACATTTCTCAATTTCACTTATCAAGAAGGGGCCTAGAGATATCTATCTCATAATGAGATAGACAAATCCCATCATAATTACTCATCTCCCTTTACACGATTCACACTGTGCCTAATCACAACCTTGATAATTATTTAGTTAAAGATAACATTTGATTGAGTTGAATTATAATGTTCCTTACGTTGAAATCCATAGTGATTTCAGGTCTAAGGATACAATGATATCGTTACAGTAAAAATCACTCATGACATTAATTTATGTAGTGACCTCATAACGGGTCATTCTGGTACATAGTTCTCTAACATGTACCTATGAGTTTGATTTGTATCTTTATACAAATAAACATCTCATGATTATCATCAAACCTCATACTTGATTTAATTCATTATTAATCCCACTAATGAGCATCTAGAGACATTTAGAATGACTAAATGATTATTTGAAGGATATTATTATAGAGTAAACATGTAAACAATATAATAATGAATGCCTCTTAATTCATAAAATATAATAATGATAATATCCAATAATTAGCTTAGGGCACAATCACTAATAGGATGTGCTACCGATACCTAGAATTCTATACCATGTAGCATCAATAATTGGTTGCTATGTAGTTTGTGATTATACACTACATGGTGACACGTAATCTACTCACAAGGTGCCACGTTTCGCTTAGTGCTATGTGTCACTTTGTTTGACTAATTCAAACATTTAATTTTCCTTATCGAATCTTAACCTCCAAAAGCAATAGATTCTAAGTTTTGAAATGTAGTTAAAATGGAAAGTGTACCTGGGTAATTTCTACTCAATTTTGTTGCATTTTTTATTATAAAAAATTAAAAAAAATAGTTAATGAAAAGATAACGAATTCTATTATAAGGAAATGTCCAGTATTTAAATTTTCAAAGATGAAAATTTGTTAATAAAAGAATGAAAATTGAGTAACTTAACATTTGTATATCTTGCAATGGATTTTTGTTTGGTAAAATTAGAATATATTCTTGCATAATCACTCAAAACATGCAAGGACATCTTCTATTACATGTGTGCGCATTTATTTGTTATTAATTCATGCAAAAATGTGATGAATTCTGGCTAAACTTGAAAAAATCAAGATAAATACATGAACTTGCCATTATTATAAAAGATTGGATCTTTCTCCAAATTGGAAGTTTCTTGAGGGGGAATTTGACCCTTCTTGTCTTAACATATATAAAGTATTGAAAAGCTCTCAATTACATGCAATTATTACTTTCTCTCTTTAGGTGCTCATAATGCTAATTCTACTCTCTCTCTTCGATTTCTCTTATTTAGAGAATAAAATAGTGGAATATTCTACATTCATCTTAGAATAATGCCTAGTTGGTGGTTTGATTCAATTTTATGTTAGATTTAACTAATTGGAATTTGAACTTTTGTAGGTAATTTTAGGGTTTGTTCACATTAAGTTGAAGTTTTTGGAGAAATTAGAGAAGATAAAATCAGGATTTCCTAAAATTGACTTTGGCCTTATGTAGGTTGATGTCTCAAGAGTCCAAAGCCACTGGTTCTACCCTAAGAACTGGCTTAAATGCCCTCAAATTGACCATGGTTTAGATAGCGCAAGGTAAGTATTCTTTTTTTTTTTTTTGTGTTGTGATGTTTGTTGATTCAAAAAGTTAAAAAATTCAAAAAATCTGGAAAAAAAAAAAAATGCATTTTGATCTTTTGTGATTATGATTTCACTTGAATAATGCATTTTTATATTATATTTAATGTTAATATGTTAATTAGTTTTCATTTGCTTTATATTATGTTTGTTGATTTTTTGATTAATACGCTTAGATTTTAAATAAAATGATTGGTATGTTTGTATGATAGGAATATAATAAGAAAAGAATAATATAATTTATGTGTTTAGGCTTTAATGAATAATTGGCATGATTAAGCTTTATTAAAACAATTAGCATGTTTAGGTCTTAGGAATTAAAGTAAACTTGTTTTTATATAATGACATTGTTAAGAAAAATAAAAATTAGCTAATTGCTTTTTGTTCAAATTTTTGTTTTTGAATTGAGTAAACTCCATTGCATGATTTGGCTTGTTACATTGTTTCTTTGCATCTTATAGTATACTTTGCATGAATAATGGGTCCTTTCCAAACTAAAAGTGTTTTTATTTTCTTTTTCAATAAAGTTCTTTTGTATACAATAAAAAAAATTGTTTTTCATCAAAATAAATAAATAATAAATTAGCCTTTTCCAAAATTTAGGGATTTCTTTAGGATTTTTCAAAAGTTGACCAAAAACTCTTTTTTTTTTCAAAATTAATAAAATTTAATGAAATTAAAGTGAAAAGTATTTTTCAAAAATAAAATCGACCAACCAATTAAAGTTTTCTTAAATTTAGAACTATATCGACTTAATCCTGTTTCATGAGTAGGTAGGCACTTTAGGTAACCTAAACAAATAATTTTTTTCCTTTTTAAAGTCTTTTTCCAATTTTTTTTAAAACCCTTGTATTTTGAAAAGCCTACTTTCTAATAAAAAAAAAAGAAAAAAGAAAAATTAATGGCTAAATTAATTATTTCATGGACTCCTTTATGGAAACCTTCAGGTTTTAAATAAGTTAGCCTCCAAACCCATTTGATTATTGGTTTCTATTTTCTATACTATTTTTAGAAATCTCGTAAACCAATGGTTACAGTTAAGGTTTATCCACCTATGGATCTTGATTTCACTTTTTCTCGATTTTGATTCGATAACATCTCCTTTCTAAAACCGTTTTCATAAATTAAAACATTTTCTTAGCTTTGTCAAGAGGTTTATATTGAGTAAGCTAGGCTTAATGTAAATTGAGTTAAGAAAAGAGAGAAATAGATTTTTTAGCTCGATAAATTAGCAATTCTACTAAGGATGGTTTGTGGGTTGGCCATGAAAGAAGTCTGTAAATTAATTGGGCATTTGATTTTGCAAAAATAAAGTGATTAAGCTTTTCCTCTATTTAATTGATTATTTCTTAGTTGAGTTTTTTATTTTCCTTTCATTTGTAAATAGCTGTACTAACTTATGTTTTAGAGATGTAAGAATAAAAAAAAAAAAAAAGGGCTAATGGGCCAACTGTATTTTATGACATGATAAGCATTCATAAAATGTATGCTTAGTTGTGGTTGAAACTAGACCATCTTAGGAACCTAAGGGAGGAGGCCATTGTGTAAGTATTAGGTGATGTGGTGTAATCATCGCTTGGGGTTGAGTTAGCTAACCCTATTTAAGTTTTAAACAAGCTGGTGAACTTGTAGTATGTCAAGAAATTTTTTTTTCAAAACTAAGGACATTTTGGGCATTCTAAAACTTCCTAAAACCTAACCTTACGTCATTTTCAACTGTTACCCTTTCATTCTATAACCCTAAGCTTCTATCCATTTATTCTAACCCTTCTTCTCCTTCTTCTCATAAACCCTTCCTAAAGCTAGTCGTGGAGAGCTCTTGAACACTTAAACCGTAAGGAAATTTGTGCAAAATCAAGCCCTAAGGTAAGATAATCCCCTTAGCTTCATCTCTAAGCATTTCCTTATTGAAAAAGCCTCATTTCAATGAAGTTTTCTTATAGTCCTTTTGTAATCTGAATTTGTGAGTGAAGTTGTAACTCTTTGATGTGTTTAGCTAGTTTTTAGGATGATAAGAAGTTCCATCCAATTCCAAGTAATTTTTCATCCTTCTACTCTTATTTTCTAGTCCTTAAAGGGTTTTACCTATAATTGGATTGTAGGTTGAAGTTAAGCTAATATTAAAGAATTTTTGAAGTGTGGTTGTGAGAAATTGATTCATGTAACTAAGTTGTGATTGGAATTTAGGGTTGGGAATTATTAAAAATCATGTTTCAATTCATGTTTTGTAAAGTGTTGAAGTTTTATTAAAGTAAGCTCAAGATTTAGAGAAGTGTAGAGTTAAAGTCATGTTGAGTTGTTTTGCAATTTTTGTAGAATAGCTGTTAGCATTTGGACAGTCCCTAAATGTTAGCTTTTTGTGTTAGTTTTCTTGTAGAGTCTAAACACCTACTTTTGTAGCATTTGAATGCCCTCCCTTGATGAATACCCCTTTCATTTTCCTAAGTTCTTCCAACCTTTACCCCTTTGGCCAAGTCTTTACCCAACTTTGTTACTCTAAAAAGGAGGTCTATAGCCGTGATGGTGTGATCAAATCTGAAGGAAAACTAAGCAATGGGTTAGAGTAGATTGCAGATCTTGTAATAATATGAAGGAATGAAAAGAAGAAGGAACTAAGCTGAACTTGTTACTTCTTTGGCTAAGTACTTAGTTATCTTGCTATTTGGATTCCCATTTGGACTTGTTAATTTGCTTTACGACTCAGGTATGTATTGCTTGATTGTTTGCTTGTACTTGTTAAGACTTAGTAAGCAAGTCAAACTAACTTATGTTTGACCTAATTAAACTTAGTTGTTGGTTGTTCTTAACTCTCTTGCCCTAGGGGCTTATAGTGGTAGATTCCTAAAAGAGTAACTGTTGATCATATGTGAGATTTCCCTAGCGGACTTACATATAAGACGATGCAACTAGAATTTTAGGTTTTATAGTCTTGGGACTTTAGACGCAGATTTAAAGGGCTTAAACAAAAATTTATGTTTATATCCACCTATGTATGTGGAAAAGATCATGGTGTGATGGATTCATGAGTACTCCTTTGATGTTTGCTGACCTAAATTAAAGATAACTAATCTATTGTTTTCTTATTCTTGATATAGCTTGCATTATATGTATGTATATCTTTTGGGCTTGGCATTTGTGTGTGTTTATGGACTCGTACAGGTCTTCAGCTCATTCTTTATTCTTTTTCAAGCATAAGGATGAATGTGTACCTTATTTATGAGGAGTCATTTGTAGATAACATAAAAGAAGATGAAGGCATCGAATATTTATATTTTTTTTATGACTAAAGTTGTTGTGATCCATTTTTGGGTGATGTTATGCCTTGTTTAGGAAAGATGTGTTCATTGAGGAGATAGACTCCTTCTTGGCATGTTTTGTGGATTTTTGTTGATTTGAATAAATTAGCTACTCTTTGTTCTACGGTATGACACTTGTGGTTATGAGTTGGAAACTCAATGAATTATTGTGCTAATTTAAATCTTTGGTTTACAAGGATTTGAGTGGGTATTACTACCTACTCCTTTGTAGATTCTTTTACATAATTATGGAATGGTTATGTCAATGATGCATGGTGTGTAATACCCCATTATAAACATACGCTCTAGAACACAATTGGAGATATGTTGGGTGGAAATTGGGGTTTCAAATTTTTACAAATAATTAATTAAATAAATTTCAAGGAATACCATCAAGTTTGCTTTAAAAGAAAAGATAAAATAAAATAGAGGTTTGAGGTTTAAGGTTTGAAGTGTAAGTAAATAAAAGTTGAGGAATTAAATTTGACAATAATAATAATAATAATAATAATAATAGCAATAGTAGCTATAGTAGTACTTTTATTGTTTTTATAATAAAGCCAAAAAAATATATAGAATAAAACATTGAGGAAATTTCATAATAAAGAATTTAGTGTTTAAACATGATAGGAGGTCCATGGCAAAGTTGTATCTATAAAAAGAAAAAAATATATATTGAATTTTGTTGCTAAACAAGTAACTATCATCAGAATAAATGTCAGTACATAAAAATACATGGTTACAATAGGAAATTAATAAATTCAGTATGCTATTACGTCCTATAAATAATTTTAAGTTTGTACATAAGTTTATACTGTAATGTGATGTAAAACTAAAACTAGTTTTATCACGCGTATAGTAAAGTAAATATGATAAAATTTTTTCAATTTTTTCATTTGCTTCGTACTGCAACTGTCAATTGAATTTTTGAAAATCTTACTATTAGAAGCCCTAACATTAATGCACAAAATCATGCGTTTACATTCCTTATTTCCCTTACGTTCCGACACTTGTCGCATTCAACATGATGCTTTTCAACCAACTATATATTCAAGTCTTTGAGTTCACATTTAAGCTATGTACAAAATGCATTTATTTTTTTCTTCCTCCTCCTTCAATAAAAACTCCCTAGACCTTCATTTTCTCTCTCATTTTTTTTTTCTACACATTCAATCAAAATCAGATCTAAATATACATCTAAACTTTACATTAAACATACTTCCACTCCACTACAGCTTTATGACTAAGCCATAACCTACATGGTTGAAAAACACCACCAAAGTAGACCTCCCTAGTGGATTCTTGAAACTTAGTTAAGATTTCTAGATTTCAACCTAGCTTGACCTACCTATTTCAAGCTTCGATTTTTTGTTTGTGTAGCCACCTCTTGACAAAATATTACCACCATTGGAAAATAGACGTGCAATAATTTGAATATGGGCGGTTGCATCACTTGTCGTCCATTGAGTGTTAAGATGATTGCGTTAAAAGATCAAACTTTCTTATTGTTTAACAGTTCGTGACAATTGTAGGGGCGGATTTAATCTAAGTTTCAAGCATGTTATGGGTAAGTTTTTAGATAAAATTTTAAACAATTTGAGAGTAAACATAGAGTAGATTCAAGATATGACAACTCTTGGTGATTTGAAAGACAAATTAATGAAGAAAATTTGAGTCAAAAAACGACATTTGTAAAAAAAAAAATCTACAACTTACATGTTTCATAAATGCTTTACCCCTTTATCAAGGGATATGACCAAACAACCATTGAGAACTTAGTCCCACATGGAGTATCTTGGTTCTTTTATATAAAAAGATGTGGTTAACCCATCGTTGAGAAATATTTTGGGGAAGAGTGCAACAAGTTGTATATCAAATGTTGAAGCTACACATTTTTGAAAAGATCACCAACACTAGCAATGTATATATTATTATTAATTTAGTCCCACATGGTTTAATTGGCTAGCAACTAACTTATATATATTGGTAAGTAAAACAAGCATGCTTCAAGAAAGAAAAAGCACTCAAGAGGCCTAGTCTGGTAGCTATGTGTAAATACCTCATTTTTGTCATTTTATTTTAGTAGTTTTGTTGAGCTAGAAGAATAAAAAATGAATAGTAATAAAAATAAAATAAAAACAAAAATTAAAAGAAAAGGAAGAAAAATAAAAAATATAAAGTATTAAATCGAGTCGAGTCAAGTCGAGTCGAGTTATTTAGGATCAAATCGGATAACGGTGTGTATTAAAATTAATAAATTTTAAAAGTCATTGAAGGATCGGGCTTCATTAAAATAATTATGGTCCAATTCGATATAATGTAAATTCTTATGTAATTCATATCAGGCTAAAATAGACTTAATCTTTATTAAGTAGATTATTAGGCTAAATCAAATTGGATTGAATTGGGCTTGGAAAATAGAAAGCTCAAATTAAAATAAGATCTCTAGAAATTAGGGTAAATCTTCGAAGAATTGTTATCGTATTTTTCGTATCTGAGTTTATGATCATATCTTTTGATACAAAAGATTCAATTGAGGGTATTATAAATAGGAATTCGGTGATGGACTTGAGGACGTTTTTTTTTTTTTAAATCCCTAACACTCAATTATCCTCATATAACTAATCCATCTCACCATTCTCAATAACACACATAGCAACCCCCGAAAACAATCAAACACATTAACTCATGCCACAATTGCCTGATAGCTCATACACCTTATAACCAAACACTCCAACATAATCAGTACACACCATAGCACCTCACTTGCACATTTTCCCCCAAACACATCAGCAGTACTAACTACACAATGCCTCGTTGACTCGCTACATTCTCTCACCCACAATACACTAAAACACACCGATAGCCGCCAATATACACAACATCTAATAACCCTTAACAAGCTATTGTACCCCCTGACTGAACACCGTTTACACTCCAACATGTCCTCTGAACCCATTCACACATGTCATCCCTTACTCCATGACCAACACACCAGCACACACACAACACTTGTACAACATAACGTGCCATACACTTCTTATTGCACCAAATCATGTCGCACACATAATTTGCCATCACTCCTTGACATGTCCTCAATTGCTCACCATTACACCTTTACGTTGCCACATACAATCACGATACATACGGCCGCGAGCATGATGTACGCCGTTTACACACGACTCGACTCGTTTAGGTAAAAAGAAAAAAAACATAATATTTTATTTTATTAGTTAATTTAATTATGTTTACTAATTTATTTTTTTAGTGTAGGGTTCTTTTTATATTATTTTTATCATATTGTTTGATATTATTTAGATAATTTTAATTTTTTTTATTCATTTAGCTATACTGCATCTTTTAACAAAAATTACATTTTTGAAAAAATAGTGTATCTTTTCTCCGAGATCTATATTTTTAGAGAAGATACAAATCTAGATCGTATCTTAGTAGATTTTGCATTTAGAATTTAGAAAAGATACATGTCTAGATACGTATCATAACATATCTTGCATTTGGGATTTAGAAAAACTACGTATCTAGATTGTATCTTAGTAGATCATGTAGTTTGGATTTAGAAAAGATATGTATTTAGATTGTATCTCGTTAGATCTTATATAGGATTTCGAAAAGATATTTTTGACAAGTAATGAGTTTCTTAAAAAAAAAAAAAAAAAAAAATCTTAACCAGGATTTTCAAAAAAGAGAAAAGATTTAGTAAGTTAGGGTTTTTTTAGATTCATGAAACTAGACTTTTTTTAGGTTTTTTTTAAAATTATAAATGATTAAATAAACGTATATCTGGGTCGATTTTTAAAATAAAAAATTCCACCCACTAAATATTTTATAAAAAAGAACTACGTTTGTTTGATCCTAATTAGTGAGTATATAGGCGCCTTCAGGGCAATCGTATAAAAAATAAAAATTTTTTTTTTCCTTTTTCTTGAAAAATTCGTAATAAAAAAATAATAAAAAATTTATTTTAGTTGTGCTTTACATATTTGTATGTAGTTTAGTATTTTTAGAAAAATATAAAAATAAAGTCCATTAATTGATTTTTTTTTTTTTTTTTACATGATGACTTAATCTTAATAGGTTAGCTCCAAAACTTAGTTTTTCTGGTTATTTTTTTAAAAAATTACTTTCTTAGAAAACATGTAAATCGATAGCCAAATTAGGGTTTTCAAGTCATTTTTTACTAGTTTAATTGGTTGATGACTCCAATTTTTTTTTTAAATTTTTTTTTACGAAAAATATTTCCTTAACTTTATATTGAGTAATCTTTATTAAGTGGGCTAGACTTAATACAGATTAAATTAAAGAAAACAAAATAGGGCTTAACACTATGCATGTGTGCAAATTGCTTAATATGGTCTTGTGGTTGACTTTGCATTGCAATTTCTTTCTCGCTTGGTCTGGTTCATTAGTTTTCTTTAGTTAAATTGATCCTTCTTAGCTATGGGCCATAAAAATTTTTTTAATTTTCTAACTACCGAATATCTTGAAGAATATTTTTATGATGGTTATGTGAACATGTATATGTATAGAAACATTGTGTATATATTTATATATATTCTCTCTTCACGAATATATATGAATAAAAATAAGATAATATTATTAATAAGAGATAATTTTCAGCAAGCTTTAGTAGTTGAAAATACTTATTATTTTATGGAGACTTATAATAATAATAATTGAATAACGAGATGAAAAGATTTAAATAAAATTTATTTAATTGATTTATTTTTAAAATCTTACTTCATCACTTAAAATATACATATCCAAGTGACATCACTAACACAATGGGCTACCTCAAGAACCATAATAGAGAATGTTAGAAGTACACTATGAGTATCCCTTTCTTGCTTATCGTAATACGATGTGGTTATAAATTAAATGACCACTTGTTACTTGAATAAGTCATTTTGACTTTACAAAGTGAATAGTAAGACTTAATTATTTAATAATTGATTACTTAGTTGATTTCACTTATGCATGATTTGATATGCGATAACTGATATAGGTATATGATGAGCATGCTTCAATAAAATGACTTCAACTTAGAATCACATAGCTTGATACGAGTTGTACTATTTGAATTGGTGATAAGAAGTGAAGATATTACAAAATGATAATTTACAAATTAATTGCCATGCTCCCTTAATCTATAAACATGGCTTGTCAAAAGTAGGGTTATGACCTTATGCTCGATTTTGGTTGAAATATATTGATCGGGCTCCATGAAATTATGCTTGGTTATGAATGATTCAACAATATCTTTGATGTGATGATTGATTTATGAAAAACAATGGATTATAGTTCGGGCTTGAGATGTGTACTCGGTTATTATTAAATGCAATTCATTGCATCATGTGTATTCATGGCATGGCATGAAAATGGCCTAAGGGTCATATTTTTATGGAGTTTAGTTTAATTAAAGGACCTAAGGGTCATGTTTGAAAGCTCAATTTGATTAAATGACCTAAGGTCACACTTTTAAGCTTAGGTTAAGAAGGCAAAAAAAAAAAAAAAAAAAAATGACCTAAGGGTCATATTGAAAGTTCAATTTGCATGAAGGGACCTACAAGTCATGAATTTTATAAAGCTTAGTTTATATAGCTAGGTTTTCAACATATAGATATGCATGCTTAGGTTTTGAGCCGCCAAGTGCCGCTCATAGATTTTGCTCTAGAGTTGCTAAGTGCTACTCGAATATTTTGCTTGAGAGCTACCAAGTGCCACTCAAATAATTCTATTCGAGAGCCGCTAAGTGCCACTCATTATTTTCTCGATTATGATACTAGCTAGTGCATGTCATGTGCATTAACATGGCATATCATTACATGCATAAGTATCTATTGATTGTTAAATTACGTTAAGCTCGGTTATGATTGATACAACTATTTACTATAGCTATTGTGATAATGGTCGTAAATTGTCATTGGATATGCTCATGTTGTTGTCTATTATTTATTATTTGCTTTTGCTCACTTAGCTTGATGCTAAAGGGTTAGCTTTGTTCTAACCTTAGGATATGGAGTTGGAGACAATATTTGAGCTTAGTATCGGGATTGGGATAACTTTAAAACAAGGAACTATTGTGTTAATTATATTACTTTGGTCGACCTAAGCAGTATGAAGCTCTTATGTTAGGTATCCTAAAGGACACTTCTAATTTTTTATATAAATATATGATGTTTATAAGTTTCAAACTATGCTTGCTTTTCAATTAGCCTTATCCTAAACTTGAGGATGGCATGACAATCTGTCTCTAAGCATCGGTATGTTAAACAAATAGGCCCTAGGTGGTGGGGCACTACATGGTGGACTTAAAAGCCTTAGCATAATTCTAATTAGTGGGGTTATATGGCAAATTATAATGCCTATTTAGGGTTCTGGGGTGTTATAGTTCTAAGTGAGGCTTTTTGAAACTTGGGAACCCTTAGAACCCCCCTTTTTGCATTCATGATCATAAATCTGCAAATGAAAAATAGTATAGTCTTTTGTAAATAAATAAAAGCTGTAACTTTATTAATATCCAATTATTTTATAAACCTTTTTCCTTTTATAAGAAAAATAAAAGGGTGTTGCAAGCCCATTAAGGGTCCATCCCATTTTATATTTCTTTTAGATATTAATAAAGTTATAACTCATGTAAATTGTCACATTATTATTCAATTATCAGCCTGCATTTGTGTGTTTTCATTCATTGATTAATAGTTCATCATTAGAAATAGTTCATACCCATGATCCTTAAACCTATCACCTTATAAACTGGTTGCTAACCAATAATTTTCTCCTTGAATATTGTAAGGTACTTGTAACATTTAATTATTAACCTTATAATCTAGTGTTATTAACAAGTTATCCTTCTTGTAATAAAACCCACCACCCTTGTAGTAGAATCTCTTAGGCCCCTTCTTTTCATTTGATCTTTAAGCTTCAATAGCGATAATCTTTTATCATCTTTTTTTACTCTCTCTCTATAGATTATCGCCTATAAGTTCAACTAAATTTTGTAAATATTCTCATAATTAATATTCATAATAAACTTGAAGCCTAACACCTTTTGAAAATTGTTACTTTCCATAGGATTAACACCCCTTTACAATTTGACATTTTAGGATTGGTTACAAGATACTACCTACCCCTTCCTTAGATTACACTGAAAGTACTACTTGTCTTAAAATACAAAAAAAAAATAAAAATAAAAAAATAAAAAAAATAAAAAACCAAATGGTTAAAAAAATTTTAAGAGAAAAACCAAAAAGCCTCCTTCGTTTCCTTAAAGTTTTGAATAATTATCTCTCTTCAATTTGTTAGATTAGGTTACCACCATGTATTCATCATTGCTAACACATTTGCTTCCTCCTATTAGTAGTCACCTTGTTAGTATCTTCATTTTTCATTTCTTCCCTCAAGATAGCAAATTAATGGGAGTCTTTGTTTTGTCTTTAGGTTGTAAATAATACTTCCCTTTATGGATCAAAGAATTGTAAATATGCAATCATAAATTCATAATTATTTGTAACCTATCTAGTAAATATTTGTAATGCTTAAATAAAATTTCTTTTCCACTTTTTTTGTCACATTTTCCATTAGTTAGAAAATCGTTCAATTGCTTGAAAAAAAAACTAAAAAATAAGAAAAAACTACAATAAATAAAAAAAAAATAAAGAAAGAAAAATGGACCTTAATCCTTTTCCTAAGCTATAAATAATCTTATCTCACTACCTTTGAAATTATTAGTCATGTAAGTAACATGTGTCTTGCTACTCTCTCTTTAATGAAATCAAACAACTTTGTACACATAATTTCTTTTTCATTAGGCCTCCTTATAAATAAGTTTTCTATAATACAAAGTGTCTTGTAAATATTGTAATAAAAAAATTGAAAAAAGGATAAATAAAAAGAAAGGAAAACAAATAAACATAAGTACTTATTTGCCATTTATTCTTTCCTTAGATGCAATCATCTCCCTTCAATTTTTCAATGGTGGTTATCCCCTTAAAAACTAACACCTTTGACTATATTCCTCATCATATTGAATATTATCAAAAAAAGAAAAAAAAAAGAGGAAAGAATGAGAACCTAAAAGGAAAAATAGCTTTGTTTCTTTAAATTTTTCTTTAAGTTGTCAATAGTTATCACCTTACTAGTTTTCACTCATTTGTTACTTGTTAAGTTTGTCACTGGGATTTGTAATTTGCAAATTGCCACCAATTTTATTATGGCTTTAGCTAGCTTTCCGAGTGTTATCCCTCATTCATGAACATTTTAGGGCTTTAGCTAGCTCCCATAGGGTGCTTTCTCTTCTTTAATCATCTTTTAGTATTTTAAGCCAGCTTACAAGGTGCTTTTCCTTCTTTAGGGTCTAGCCAACTGATGGAGCACTGTCCAGTCTTACAGAGCACTATCTCTCTTTTACAAACATTTTTGGGCTTTAGCAAGCTCACTAGGTGCTTCCCCTTTTTCAATAATCTTTTAGTGTCTTAATAAGCTCATTGAGCGCCATCTCATCTTATACTTCTTTTAAGTTTTAAGCTAGCCCACAGGGTACCTTCCCGTCTCCAATCATCTTTTAAAGTTTTATGCTAGCTCATAAGGTGCTTTCCCAATCCCCTGCAAAGGTTTTAAGCCAACTCACAAGGAACTTTTCCTTCTTTAATCGTCTTCAATAATCTTTTAGAGTCCTAGATAGCTTATAGAGCCTTGCCCTATCTTATGCTATTTTCTCTTCTTTAATCATCTTTTACAATTTTAAGCCTACCCATAAGGTGCTTCCCCTTCTTTAATATTGTTTTAGAGTTTTAGCCAGCTCATGGAGCATTATTCGGTCTTACTTTTCCTTAAAGGCTTTAGAAATTTTTTTTTTTTAAGAAAGGAAAAAGGTTGTGCTAACATGTAAAGTTCATCATAGCCTTTCAAGGTTGCTTTTAAGTAGATCAACCTAACTGGAAGCTCATAGTCATTTGCTTTGAATCATGAAGTTTGAAGTAGACCACATTCTAAGGACAGAATACTTAGCCCATGAAACAAAATGCCAAGAGACTATCGAGATCTAATGTTAGGGGCAAAAATAGAAAATCCATTGAAAAAGGCCTACTAGAAACAACCTTCAAGAATAGTGGACATAAACCCAAAAGCCCAAAATGAACTTAAGCTTGTGTTTACTATCACTTCATCACTAGAGCATAAAGAGACTAGGTTGAACCAAGCTAGTTTAAAGCAACAAACACTCAGAAAAAGTTGATCAAGCCCAAACTATTAGATTTGTCTAGTGCAAATATAGCTAAGTTAATAAGCCCATATCAATTAGGGGGCATTTTGATAAGATTAGAGGGCCAGCTCAAATAACTAGCTTTGGGGAAAATAAAGGGGCAAATGAGTTTCTAGATGAATATAAGTGTACATGTGTCTGTAAATGTAGGGCATTTTTTGGGAAAAATTGAAGATTTGACAAGTGAAGATATCCCACCAATTGAAGAATCTAGGATGAAAAGAGGCAAACCAAGTCCCAAACACTCACCTTAAACATACTTGAGAGTTGAGTGACATTATTGTAAGGAATTTGGACACATTCTTAAAAGAAGGTCTATCTTGAACTTGATACATAGGTTAAAATGATAGTAAGCATTCATTTCTCTATCCCAAATACATTTATCATTTATAAGCTTGCCCATTTAATCCTTTTAAAGAAGTAATTCCAAAATTAAATCCTGTTAAGAAACACCCAATAGTGGGGTAATAAGGACATTAGGGTCATTAATTAGAAGAAAAGAATAAACTAAACTATATTGCTCTTAGTTGCATCAATTCATGAGTAATCACTACCAGTGATAATCTATTTCCTTTGAAAGGAAAAAGAGCTTTGGTTTCACAAATTTGAATACTTTGAGTTGTAAGTTGTTAGAGAATGACAAGAAGCAATTACCTTCATCAAAAGCTCATAAGAAGAAGTATAAGGATACAAAGAGAGAGAAGCGAAAAAGTGAGAAAAAGCCAAAGTCAGAGAATATAAAGAAAAAGGAAAAAAGAAAAGAAAGAAATAAAAAAGAAAATAAGAGAGAGAAAGAAAAGGAAAAAGGGGCATCAATTTGTACCCTTTGAGAGAAAACAAGTCTAAAACAATTATTAGAAGGTGAAATCAAAGCTTAAAATCTTAATGTGTCTTTTAAGGCTTAAAGAAGCCTAATCACATCAAGAATCAAAAGACATGACTAACAGTTCATAGCTTAAGGGCCATCCCATTCTATGGGCACTCTTACAATACTACCCCAAGAAGCTCTTCTAATTAGAGGGAATGGATAATCATTACTCATGAAACTTTGGGTAAGCCCATTTTAGTTTCTCTTAAGAGTTCTTGACTTATAAACTCAAGTTGAGAAGATAATTCTTTCAAAATTGACCTATTCATCAATTCCTATCGAAACTGCTAACCAAAAGCCTGTATTGAATTATAAGTCTGAAAAAGATTTAGTTGACTTGATGTAAATTGTAGCTAAGGACAAATAAGGGGTCATAGGGATGGGTCTAAGCTTACTGAAAGCTTGAAGAGATGATGGGGAATGCATGAAAGAGTGAATGAAAAGTAAGCAAAAACTTACGAACAGCTCCAAAAGATATGATACATTGATAGAACTTTTGAGGACTCACGGTACAACTTGATATAATGTACAAATTGGTCCGGTAAGGTTACTCACCACCTAGCCTTACCTAAGGATTAAGATAAAAGTGAAGTGAAAGTAAACAATCAGTGTTTACAAGAAGGAAAATGTTAAGTGTATTAATGGTAATTTGATGATTACGGCAGCAAATATAAGGAGTATTTATACCTAATAAGTTAAGGCAATTTACTTAAAAGAGAAAAGACAAAAAGGATATTGTCCTAAAGAGTAATGTATAAGAATAAAAAAGGGTAAAAATGAAGATTCAAAAAAAGCAATGATTAGTGTAGTAGATTCTACACGTAGTCCTGTATACGTAGCAAGGATATATTGGCAGTGCCGTTAGAGGATGCAGACAAAGGAGTTCTAGTAGATTGCTTGTTTGAGTAAGGGTGACTAAGGACTAGTCTTGTATCATTCTCCCGGCTTCTCAATAAGAGTGAGGTTGAGCAAGTGGTCTGTTAGGCCATGAGTAAGTAAGAGAGTGAAGATTGGTTGTTGTCTTGGCATTTTGCTATTAGGCATACATTCTCCGAGAGATGGGTGGTCATTCGAGTTGGCATATAGAGTAGCTCAGTAAAAAGGTACTTGGCTTCAACAAGAATTGGCTAGAGTAGGAAGATACACCTTGCTAATCTCTCTAGTCCTCAGGCTTGGTTACGAGTCAAAGGTTTAGTAGCCTGATTCCTATCATTCCTTTTGGGTTGATTTGGATTTGGGATCAAATCCAAATGGTCTTTAGCCAGCTCTCCATCAGGGTGATATGGATTGAGGTCAGCAATGTTGAAGGTCTTAGAAACCCCATAATCTTTGGGTAGCTCCAACCTATAGGCGTTGTCATTGATCTTCTGAAGGATTTTGAAGGGTCTTTTAGCTCTTACAGATAGCTTGATCCTCCTCTTATTCGGAAACCATTCCTTGCTGAGGTATAGCTACACCAAGTCTCCCAGTTGGAATTGTTTAGCTATTCTACCCTTAACTTTCTCTTGCATTCTTTTAGTAGCTTAGTCAATTTGCTAAGTGACGTTATTATAGATGTGTTAAAGGGATTATGCTTAAGCTCTCGTATCAGGATCTTCTCACTCAGACTTAGGTATAGGGGTATGATCGAGGGGCAACTCGGGATTGAACCATAGACAACCTCAAAGGGGGTCTGCTTAATGGTGTTATGTACAATTCGGTTGTTAACAAATTTGACCACTAGTAAGCAAACATCCCAATCAGCCAAGTTCTTGCCTACTATAGCTTAGAGCAGTGATCCCAAAGTACAATTGACTATCTCCGTTTGGCCATCCGTTTAGGGGTGATAGGAAGTACTTTGGTCTCCATTCGTCACCATAGACTTCTCTAAAAATGGCTCAAGAACTTTAGGTCTCTATTTGAGACTACACTTCTTGGTACGTTGTGTAGCTTGACAATTTCCTGTAAGAAAAGAGAAGCAATAGCCAAAGTATTGTTAGTTTTGGAGTAGGGCACAAAGTATGCCATCTTGTTGAATCTATTTACGACAACCATTATAGAATCTTTGCCTCAGGTAGTTCAAGAATAAAGTCCATGCTCAATTCAGTCTATGGTTTCGTTGGAATAGGCAAAGGCATTGCTTTCCCTTGCTTAGCTCAGCATTTCTCCTTTTGCACATGATACAACCTTCTACAACTTGGTACACGTCTTGTCTCATTCTCGGCTAGAAGAAATGGCCATTCAATAGTTCATTGGTCCTTCTCTCCCTAAAATGCCTAGAGAGTGCACTACTATGAGCTTCCCTAATAAGTAATTCTCATAGAGAGCAAGTCGGCATGCACAATTTTCCCCTTTAGAACAAGTACCCATCTTCCACATGGTACTTGTCTACTGTCCTTCCATTGACACATTGCACAAATATGGGTCTAAAGTGTAGATCCTCAGAATACTACTCTTTAATACTTGCAAACTCAAACAACCTGGTTTGTAGTTCAGTCAAGAGCACATGCCTCCTTAAAAGAGCATCTACAACTACGTTGCTTTGTTTATATTTTATCACAAAGTTGAACCCTTTAAGGAATTTGACCAACCTTGCCTGTCACTTTGACAATTTCATCTCACTTCAGAGATACCTCAGAGACTTATGGTCAGTGTAGATGACAAATTCTCTTGGCAACAAATAATGCTACCATACATGTAGTGCTCGGATCAATGCTAAGAGTTCTTTGTCATATACAAAGTACTTTAGTTGAGGTCCCCTAAGCTTCTCACTATGATAGGCAATTGGCCTTGTCAGGACCTTAAAGGGGGCTTAGTAAGACTACCTAAAATTTTATATCACATGTGCACAAATGATATGGAAACTGCCTTACAAGTCAGAGATTGCAAAACTTTAAATGATTAATCACTAAGGTTGTTGAATTGTTAATTAATTAACACATTATAAAATAAAAATAATTATAGATATCCAATATTCTATAGTTCCTCAGAACCGTAGAGAATCAGTATCCCCTATCAAATGATAAGATCAAGTAGTGTAAACTTAAAATTCAAACTTATTGAAGTTACTAAAATCCAAATATATAGGTGGTAGTTACATTTAAAGTCTCAAAAGAGCTATACAATCTTCCGCTAATTCTAACCTCTAAAACATTCCAATACTTGCACTTAACCTTTGGCTCTTAACCTATGTCTGATTATCTATCAACTTGCAAACGAAAAACTATTGGGGAGTAAGCTACAAGAGCTTAGTAAGTTATCCCTTATACTATACTGGTAAGTAAGTTATCAAATAAATTATTACAACCATATGAATGCATGTACATGCAGCATGCCAAATAATATATATAGTTGATCGGTACTGCATAAAATATCGGATTTTAAGGCCTTTCGAGATAAGGGTTGAAGATACATCGGCACCAATCATAACAAGGCTCTAACCCATGGGTTTTTTTAACCATAAATTTGGATTTCATATTTCAAAAAATACATTTCCATTTCTAAGAAATCTAATAGTACACCAAAATCCTAGGTTTAGCGGTGAGGTGGCCCTTGTAGTCCACACTCACACCCTACAGCAAAGGACTCTAGACTCGACTATTGGAAGATGGTTGGGGTCTTTAATGCCTAGTAAGCCCGTAGGCTGGGGTAAGGTCATGTTGTACGAGTGCACCATACTAAACACTTTAATTCAATGTATATAAACAACCTCCGTATGGCCTCTCTTTACCTCTGCATAAAGTGATGGCTGGAATAAGAAATGCAATGCATGGTTAATGCATGTCCCTTATTAATTTAAGATAAGCTAAGTATAATTAAGTCAAATTATGTGGCGATCAATCAATATCAACAAACCATCTAAATCAAGTAGCAATTAATCATACAATCAAATCCTCAATTTTTCGTATTTAACAATATTTTTCATAGTAATCAATCAGTATCAAGCACATGCATATCTCGAATCCCCATGCATCAAGTATAGAGTCATTAGGAGTATTTATTCGGCCTTGACATTTCTCATGCTTATCGTAATAATCAGTCGGAAGATCAAAACCCTCGCCGGGATCACCTAATCATTACAAGATAAAGACAATAATAAGTAATTGAATTAATTAATGGTTTTAGATATCTATCTACCTAATTCTACTTAGGTTACTATCAGTTTTTATATCAAATTAATCTTTATCACTAATCGTAAATGACTTTTTCATTCTATCTTTGATATTTACAAGTTTACAGTCATTTTTCATCGTTTTTGGATGTACATTCACACAGTGATGTTTGTTTTGGACGTTAATAGTCGTGTTTTACGATATAGATTAAATTTATTGAAATTTTAATTGTTGAAGCTTAAATGTTCTTATTGTCTAGTTTTATATCTTATTTTAGTACTTAATGATTTAATTAACCATTAAATTCTTTCACTTAGATGATCTTACATTGTTGTTACTAATTTATGGGCTTAAATAAGGACAATTCAATTTAAGATAGGTATTAGGGGCTTATAACAATTTCGGCCCATATATGTACATGTATACATATATATATGTTATCTTATTATATCATCTTATATTTTATTATTTTGTATGCTTATGTCATCGCTTATGTCATACTTATGTCATCATTTATGTCATGCTTATGTCATCCATTACATATATATATAATTATCCTTATGTATTTATGTACTTTATACATATGTTATGTATATACTTATATGTATACTAGTACATATACCTGTATATACATATGGTTACATACATATTTTTATATATATTTTCGTATGCCTTGTATACACTCATAAGAAAGCTTCACCAAATTCTTTTTTTTTTTTTTTTTGCACTTTATGGGCTTATTCAGTAAGGTATATGTATGTATAGTTAGTATACTCTTCTTTTTTGGTTATGTACATAAAATAGTACTCATGTATAAGAGTATCCATACATGTGTTCATTAAGTGTATTTTTGTATACACATACTTAAACATATGTACATGTGTTCCTTCTCCATTTATCTAGAGATTCTTATACTTATATTTATACTAAATATTTCACTAAATTCCTTAGATATATACTTCACATGTACTCACTTGTTATATGTACATATGTATTTTTACCTATATACCTAAGTATTTCGACACTTCTAAGCATGGTATAAGGATTCCTATCTTCAACAACACATGAGCACATATTACATAAACTTTCTACACTAACATAAGGTTGATGCTAATTAACTATTAAAATAGAAAATCAAATGAAATTATACCTTTTTTCTCCTTGTAATATGAAATAGGAGTTTATGTATGTAAAGTAGTGGTTTGGAAGTTGTTGATGAGTGAAGAAAAAGGTAAAAACAAGAGTTTGAAGGGGGATAAGGAGAAAGGAGAAGTGACAATTTGGAAATGGGGAAGGAAAAGGTTTTGTTTGTATCTAAATTTATGTTTTTGTAGAAGAAACAAGTGGGGTCTACAATGTTCCCATGTTGGATAATAAAGAGGGGATAAGGAGAAGAAAAAGACGTAAAAAATGAAAGAATTCTTTAGAAAGGAGTAGAGAGTTCTAAAGTGAAAATGACGGTCAACCCTTTGAAATTAAATGAAATTTGTGTGTACATAATGATAAGATTAAGAATAATTGGGAGAAAAATTAAGGAAATGAAAGGAAATATGGGGTTTGTTGAAATGATTAGTAAAAATAGTTAATGAGATCTTCCTCTAAGTATTTACATCTGATATATATCATTTGGTATGGTACATAGTGTAATTATCATGAAATATATCATTTAGAATATTAATACCAACTATATGTAGTATAAACATCAACTAAACACTTAACTTTATCTAACACTAACCTAGTTATATAATTAGAAGATGGATGTGATCTATAATGCAATATCTTAATTTTCTAGTAAATTAAATTAGTATTAAATGCATTTATGAATAATTGAAAGTTATCTTGATTATTTGATAATGATTTAATATGATACTGAGGATATATTAACAATTAGGGTTTTAGAATAGATTATAGTGAATTAGTATTTTTATATCCTTAAAGTTATAATTTTAGGGTTTTATCACTTTTGGGTACAATATCTAGTGTTTATATACATTTAAGGTCTAAAAATTTTATATGCGATTGAGTCTTCGATTGTTATTTTAAGGTTTTTGTCTTAACTAGCCTTGTTAACTCTTAGAGTCTTCTAGTACACTAAGGTCTACTTTAGATATTAGGTTGAAAATTTTTGGGGTTTACAGGTCCACCTTCTTGCATGAGGATAGCGCCTATCCTAATGCCCGACACTTCACACTCGAGCTCAAATATTTTCTCAAAGTCAAGTAAAACAAGTACAAGGGTAGAGGTTAATCTCTCCTTCACCTTAGCAAAACTTCTCTCTTCCTTTTCTCCTTATAGGAAGTCGATGTTTCTCTTTGTTAATTTAGTATCGGGTGTGGCGAGGATACTAAAATTTTTGATGAATCTTTTATAAAAGAAAGTTAGTTCATGGAAACTTTTCACTTTGACATAAGTAGTAGGGATCGGCCACTTAATGGTGGCTCGGATCTTCTCATCGTTCACCTGTAAGTCTCCTTTGCTAACTACATAGCCTAAGAATACCACTTCCTCCTAGCAAAAGAAACATTTATTAAGGTTGTCGAATAATCTCTTGGTACGGAAGACATTCAATATAGCTTAGAGATGTTCATAGTAACTTAGCATATCAATACTGTACACTAGGATATCGTCAAAATACACCATAACTTACTTCCCCATTAGATGTCTCAACACATGGTACATTAGTCTCATGAAAGTGCTCAAGGTATTCGACAAGCCAAATGGCATGACCATCTACTCATAAAGTCCATGCCGAGTTTTTAATGTAGTTTTCCACTCATCTCTTGGCCTCATGTGATTTAATGGTAGCCAGACTTTAAATCAATCTTATTGAAGATCTTAGCTCCACTTAATTCATCTAACATGTCTTCTAATCTCAGAATAGGATACCTATGTTTGATCGTTATCTTATTCACTACTTGACTATCTATACACATCTACTAGGTTCCATCCTTTTTCTACACTAGAAGCACCGGCACATCATAAGGGCTAAGACTTTCCCTAACATATCCTTTCTCCAGTAGTTCATTGATTTGCCACTAGAGCTTAGAAGCCTATTCTAGGCTCATCCTATAGGCTAGCTTATTCGATAAGGCGGCACCGAGTATTAAGTCAATGCAGTATTCTATGCCTTAAATTAGGGGCAAACCCTCGGGTAACTGTTTTAGGAACAGATTGGCATGTTCATCTAGTAACACTCTCACTTTTAAAGGTAGTTCACCCTGCTCTTTCATTTCTAACAGGTGTTTAACCAACATTAGGGTCAGCTTGTTAGCATCAATGGCCTCTTAGAGCTTGACTCTATTCATCACTAAAGTCTTCTTCGATCCGCTAGTAAGTTTTTCTACAGTTTGTTAACTTCACTCGATGGCATTGTGTTCAGTGTAATCTTTTAACCATCCTTCTCAATCACATACGTGTTCCTGTATCCATCATGGATAACTCATCTATTAAACAGCCATGGTCAACTAAGCAACACATGTGAAGCATACATGGGTAGCATATCGCAGAGAATTTCGTAAGAGTAATTTTTTACAGTGATCAACAGTAGTACTTACCCAGGTGATGTGTAGTGCTCCTTTCTCACTCAGCTAATGCAACTTATATAGCCTCGGGTGTACAATAGTTAGCAATTTTAACCTTGTGATCAAATTGGTTAATGCCACATTAGTGTAACTTCCTTTATCAACAAGTAGTGAGCTCACCTGATTATTCACCTTATAAGTGATATGAGACAAGTTCTCCCTCTACTCCTCCTTATACGAGGGTTTTAAGTTCATTGCATGTCAAATAACTAACACCAATTGATCCAATTCCTCGGTGAACACGTCTTCCTCAATCAGCTCATTATCATGAGGAACTTCTTTCTTGGTAGGGTTCTCCTCCTCAAGTTCCTCATTAGTACTTTCCACTTTTAGCTTCGGGATGTCTCCCTTAATGATCATAGTTCTTCGGTTCAAGCACTAAGTATCCATATGTCTAAACCTTTGGCACTTGAAGTACTTTATCTAGCTCGTCTTCCTACCAGATCCTTGTCCTCTCTCATAAGTTTAGATCGGTACAACATTATTTGGTCAGCCTTTCTATTTGGCTCAGGTATCTACCTTTCAAATCGATTCAGTACTCAATAGAGCTTAGTGACTTCCCTATCCTGGTCGACTAGTCGATACTTAGCCTCTTTTCTGCCTCTCCATTTGCTAAGTTATTCGAATGGCTTTATTTATTATGGTGAATTTTTGGAGTTCCATAATGTCTCGAATGTCACCTCTTAATCTAGTAAGGAACTTAAAGAATGTTCATGCTAGTGGTTCCTTTACTTCACAGTGAATCATAAGTATTTGAAATTCTTGGATATACTCATTAATAGATCTGCTTCCTTATCTCAACTCTTGAAGCCGAGTAAAAGTATCTTGTAGATAAGTATCTAACACAAACCTATTTCTATGTATTCTCTTCATCTCAAGCCAAGTATTAATCTCTCTATAGCCTTCTTGTCTCCTTATAGTTTGAAAATTCTTCCACCACATGGCGACGTATTCAAAGAACTCAATAGTAACAGTTCTCACTTTCTCATAATCCTCATATTGGTAATAGTTAAACACATGCTCTACCTTGTCTTCCCATTCCAAGTATTCATCTGTACTTCCAAACCCATTGAAACTCAGAATTCGAAGTTTCACATGGTTAGAGGCCCTAGGTACTCGAGCTCGCTCTTCTTCTTCATAATACTCTTCCTCATCCTCTTCTCCTATGTCCCCTAAATCAATCCTTTTCCTTACTCGTCTACCTACTCCTCTACCTTGAGCTTGTTGAGTGAGGTTCTAACCTCTTGCAGGTTGAGTAGCTTGTAGGGTGTTATTTGTAGCCTTAGTAGGTTGGTAAGCCAATGCATGAATTGCTTGGGTTAACTTCACTAAGAGGTTAGCCACCTCATCAAGTCTCTCATCAGTACTCCTAGAGGTTCCCTAAGATTGTTGGTCATGGTGGACAACTCCACAGTTGTCATCTCAAACACCAATATTAACACTTGGTTCCATCATTCTCTCCAAAAGATTCAAATCTCACTCTTCGATTATGTGTTTTAGCAAACACTTCTGTAAACTAGAAATTTAATAGCTAGCAAACATAGCAGTTAAACAAACACCGTAACTTGCCATGTTCCATACACAAAAAACAGAGTACAGACAAAACTTCAAAACAATCTACCACAACTCAAGCAAAATCTCTTCTCTGATACTAAGATGATATGAACAGTAGTTAAGAACAGATAAGGCCGGTCTCGAGGATGGGTCTAAGCTTGCCAAAAGCTTGGAGGGACGATGGGGAAAACACGAAAGAGTGAATGAAAAGTAAGCAAAAACCTACGAATAGCTCCAAAGGATATGACATATTGATGGAACTTCTAAGGACTCACGACATAACTCGATATGATGCATGAATTGGTCTAGTGAGGTTACTCGCCACCTAGCTTTGCTTAGCCTTGCTTAAGGGCTAAGATAAGAGTGAAATGAAAGTAAAACAATTAGTGTTTACAAGAGGGAAAATGTCAAGTATATTAATGGTAATCTAATGATTACGGCTATAAATACAAGGGGTATTTATACCCAATAAGTTTTGGCAATTTTCCTAAAACAGAAACAAAAAAGGGTATTGTCCTAAAGAGTAATGTACAAGAATACAAAAGGCTAAAAATGAATATTCGAGAAAAGAAATTATTAGTATAGTAGATTATATACATAGTCCAGTACATGTGGCAGGGATACATTAGCGATGTTTTTAGAAGATGCAGACAAAGGAGTACAAGTAGATTGCTTGTTCGAGCAAGGGTGACCAAGGACTAGTCCGGTGTCATTCTCTCGGCCTTTCGGTAAGAGTAAGGCTGAACAAGTGGTTAATTTGGGCATGAGTGAGTGAGAGAGCGAAGATTGGCTGTTTTCTCGACATTTTGCTATTAAGTAGACATTCTTCGAGAGATGGGTTATCATTCGGCTCGACATACAAAGTGGGTTGGCAAAAAGGTACCCAACCTTAGTAAGAGTCAGCTGGAGTAAGAGGATATGCCTTTCCAATCCCTTTAGTCCTCGAGCTCGACTATAGGTCAAAGGCTTAGTAGCCTAATTCCTATCATAACTGATGCGAGGTAAGTACACCTATCAAATTCTAATACAGCGAATGTGAGTCCAAGTCGTTCCTTTACAGACTTTGAGTATTAATACTAACCTTAGCTCTGTTATTTAATTGGAAAATTCTGATGAATTTAAAGAATTAAATTAATTATGAGACTCAATCTAACAATTGAAAAGAATCACAAACTACTTCAAGAAAGTGAATAACGTGTTTAGGACTTGTTTCCACTAGAGTTTAACATGTAACCACTTAAGATTTATCCAATTTTGTATCTAGTGCTCTTGATCAAAGGAATTCACAATTAAAGTTAATACATTTCTCAAGCATATTAACCCTAACCTTAAAATACTTGTTGGAAACTCTTCACTTAGTAAAAAATTTTTTGATTGCATTAATGTACGATGAATTCCCATAGAAAGATAGCAACTTTCCGAAAGAATTATGCACCTTATCTATAAGTGTACATATAATCCTCTCCAATTATGTCAATATCTCACTATACAGATTTCTCAATCATCATGCATAACATCAACATTGATACCACAGAAATATTAATTAGAAATGCAAACACATAATTGAATTAAGAAAACTAGAAACTTTATTAAAAATTAACAATCAATCCAATCATCACATGCAAACCATTGGTTCTATAATCCTAAATATAAGAACTTAAACTACCATGATAAGAAATAGGGAAAATTGCAACAAAACTAGAAATGAATTTGTGAAAAACCCCTTTTATGGTGAGAAATTCTCTTGATCTTGAAGCTTGATGATGCTTCTGCTTGTGCTTCTCTCTCTCTTCGTCAAGTCACTTCTTATTTGGATGCAAAAAGTGACCCTCAAAACCCTTATATGTCCTTTTATAGTAAAAAAAACAAAAAAAAAAGAAACTACAAAATTTAGGATTAGACATGACCTAGGACATGGCCATGTCCCAGCAGTTGTATAACTTATTAGTCTTAGTTATCAAAATTTATTCTTAGGTAGACAAGGCTTGGGACACAATTGTATCCCCAGGTCATGTAACTTACTGACCAAAAGTTGAAATTTTCTTCTACTACATGGATATAACTTAGGATATGATCATGTCCTTAAGTTATGTCACTTTCTAATCTCAACCTTGATTTTTCTTGAAAATGGACCTCTCGATTGGACATGACCGTGTCCTAAGTCATGTCTCACTTCTAAACTTCTTTGTTTAAGCTCCAAATTAAGTAAAACTTGATTCATTTTCTTCATTTTCAATCCAAGAATGTGTTTGAATCTTGAAATCAAAATTTTACTCAATAAAGTACTGATTTCTTTGAAAACAAGCAAAAATCACAAGGGAAATACTATTAAATCACCATGTGAAATGTATCTAAAGTAAGAGTCATCAAACTTCCCCACACTCCCACACTTGAGTATTTGCTTGTCTCTAAGCAAATAAATCAAACAAAATGAAAGAATTTAGGACAAAAAACACTAAATAAAATTTATCACCACTTAGGAAACCAATAGATAATTACACTTGATCTAAAGAAAATTAGGAATTCATCTCCAATTAACTTGTAATAATAAAGTTAATCAATTCCACCCTTAACAATTTTGTAATTCCACTCGACTATATTCAAATGTTTTGACAATAAATAATACCAAAGTTTACTAGTTAATCCACGTAAGTTAAAGTTTACCCGAATCATTTAACCAGGGATTCTGAAACTCAAAATTAGATTTAACATCTCGCTAGTTGAGATAGAGTCATAAAATATTTGTTCACTTAACTAAAGTGTATACAATTCTCTCTTTAATCTCACTAAGCCTATAATCCAAAATAAACACATTTTACATATACTCATCCTCTTATTATGCCCCTAGTTTTTGCTTTTGTTAGGAGGTCTTCAAATTTACTTAATTTATGTTATTTAAGCATAATTATTTTTAAAGGAAGATTGTGTTGGCAGTAGGAAAAGTTTTTGTTTTTCTGATGGACTAAGATCAATCCATACCAATCCTCACATTGGTAGCGAGCAAGAACCTTACTCTTTTGATGAACTCAGGTGAATTCTTACTAATTTTTCCTTTTTGTTTATTTGACTATTCATGCACTTATTATTACTTTTCACCTCCAACTATTTCAATTTTTTAAGGGTTTTTCAAAGGATAAACTTAATTTATTTGTTTATTAAGGATTATAGGGCTTTAAAAAATTCCAAGAGAAAGGTACACATTAAAGTAAATTTAAAAATAATTATGACTAACTCTCAACTAGCGATGTTCTCTAATCTCAAGTCCTACAGTCCCAAGCTAAATATCCTGTAACTTTGCCTTCCAAAGATTTCACTAGCCAACTCTAGCAAAGTATAATAAGATCAATAATGATTAAGGTGTTAATGAAATAGTCAATTTAACCTAATTAAACACTTCAAATTCCAAAAATTATTAATTACCTATTACAAGTTAACTTATAGATCAATTGGGTCAAATGTGTAAGATTGGTTTCCTAAATGGTAACAAATTTATACATCCCCCTTCCCTACACTTAACAATATATATTGTCCCTAATGTACAACTAATACATTTAAACAAAAAGATATGAAACAAATGGATAAGATCATAGGGAAAAAGGGATTGAAAAGGGAAAAACATGTAGTGAAAAAGAACTAACGCTTCCCTATCATTCAAAGAGCAAGTAGACAATTCTTATCTATGAGTCCATCAATGTTACATATCCATTCCATGTAGGCAGTTGTCAATTAACTACTGACTAAAAAAAAATAGAAAAGAAAAAGAAAGTGAAATGAAAATTAAAAGTAAAAAGAAAATAAAAGGAAAGTCTTAAGTATACAAATATAAATCAGTCAACAGAACATAAGAATAAAAGGAAAACTAATAAGAGGGGTTATAATCCCCTCTGCCATAATCAACTTCATCACCTTAGGCATCTTCAATTTCTTCATCCTCCTCCTTGTCAGCCCCTCTTCTTCCTCTTCCTCTTCTTCTTTACTCTCACTTTCCTCATCCTTACCGTCACCTTCCTTACAGTCTTCCTTATCCTCCTCCTCTTCCTCTTCATATGCATCTGATCATTTCATATTGAGGAATTTTTCCAATCTATCTTATTGGATGGGGAGTTTATCAACACTTTTTCAAACCTAGCGGCTCTCATTTAATAAAAGATCAAATTTATCATTGTATCTTTCTGATGTCGTTTGTGCCCCGGAGTTAGATTGCCTTTGCCTCCCTTTACGGCCAGATGGTAAAAGGTTCATATGTCAGAAGGAGCTAAGTTGTATGGTAGAGACTTAAGTAACTAAAGTGAAGGAGGACCAATCTACAGCTTGAGATTGCATAGTTGGGACCAAGAAAGTGATATAAGGGCCATAACAAATCTATTCCCTTTCTTTCTTATTGTGGTGGCCTAAGAACTTAGATAACTCATTGGCTAAGTTAATTGAGTGTTTGTGGATGATATTGTATAAATAGAGTCTATCCTTTATTAGAGACTACATTAGTACTATTGCCTCTTCCAATTAATGTATATAAGAGCAGCCAGTATAAGGCTTAGTACTCAGGTCTTACCAATTGAGGAGCTTTGCTCATTGCTGGGTTATAATGGTCACCATTAGAAATCTCATTCCAAAACCCACTAGGAGTAATCCTTAAAAAATGACAGCATAGGTAGTTAAATTCTTTAGTCCACATTTATCTCTCTTTATAAAGGCTAAGGTAGATGCACATTTGAGTATTTACAGTGAAATGCATCTTTTGTTTGGGATCCAAGCCTCTAACACCCTCATTATCCAGTCTTTAAGTGTATAAGAATTGTAAACCCCACAAATCTAGCTTCTTAAGTATAGAATCAAACGCTTAAACTGTAGATGATTTCCTAAAGTCAATAGAGCCAGTGAGATTTAAAACCGATTAAAATCTCAATTCAAAAGCTAAAGTGAATATGAAAAACCTTAAATTATCAATTGAACCTCTAATCGTAGATGAAGATCCTAAAACCTTAAGTATATGTAATTGAAAAAATTAACTTTGAACCTCATCAAAACCCTAAGATAACAATCGAAGACTTAATCGTGTACGAATATATTAATCCTTAAATATGTAAAAACATTAGAGATTGTGCCCTAAAGTAATAAAAACCCTAAAACTATAACTTTAAGGATATAAAAACACTAATTCACCATAATTTACCATAAAACCCTAAGTGATAATATATCCTCCATATATTGCCATTTCATTAGTAAATGACTAAAGATAGCTTTCCCTCATGCATAAATATTTGAAATACTTAAGTGATCCCTTAGAAACTAAGATATTGCATTTTAGATCACATTCATCTTCTAATTATATAATTAGGTTAGCATTACATAGAGTTAAAAGTTTAGTGATACTTATGTTACATGTAGTAAACCTTAATACTTTAATTGGTACTTTTCATACTAATTATACTAAGTAGCTTACCAAATGATGTATATGAGATATAAATACCTGAGTAAGATCTCATCATCTATTTTTACTAATCAATTCACCAAATGCTTTATTTCCTTAATTTTCCTTAATTACTACATTATGTATGGAAAGTTGACCAAGTCAACACATATTGACCAAAGTCAAAAGGTTGACTAAGTCAACACATGTTGCTAAAGTTAACATTTGGAAAAGTCAACAAAAATGTCCCTTTCATTTGAAAAAAATATCTTCCTTCTCATGATTTCTTTTCTTTTCTTTTGGCTTTTCCCTTTTTGTTTTTTTGTTTTGCCGTCCACTTCTTTCTCTTTTCAAGACCCCACTTGTTTGCCTTTTCAAAACAAAGAATACAAAACAAATTCCTTTCTTCTTCTCCTTTCCAACCGTATCTTCCCTTCCCCTTTCACTCTTCTTTCCTTTTCAACTTTTCATCCATTTTCAAGAGCAAAATTAAGGTATGTACTTATGATACTATGTCTTGCTTCATCTTCTTTACTAGTTAGAAAAAGAGTTAGGTTAAGTTAAGTAGTTATGTGTTGTGTAGATATATGTTGATTTAGGCTTAAAGTTTCAATCTTTACATATGGAAGTGTAGAATTCTTTAGGCAATGGAAAAAGATGTGTATGTACATGTCTTTGAGTATGTTTACATAAGGGTATACTGGAGATATACATGTATAAATACCTTTGTACATAAGTATTCATTATGTACATAACCTAAATTAAGATATCTACTAACTATACATACATATACCATGTTAAATATACCCTTAAAATACAAAAAGATGAAATTTGAGAAGCTTTCTTAAGGGGGCAGATAAAGCATACGAAAATACATATAAAAATACGTATGTCACTGTATGCGTATATGAGTATGTGTATTAGTATATGTATAAGTACACATGTATAAGTACTTATAAGTATACAAGTATACATATTAGTATATTAGAAATATAGGTATGTATATCACATATGTATAAAGTATGTAAATATATAAGGATAATAATAGACTAATGATGTAAGCAATGATGTCATCAAATGATTACATAAGCCATGACATCATCAAGTGATTACATAAACAATGATATAAGCATAGGTTTATAAAAGAAGAAATAATAAGATTACATAAGCATATAACATAGGTATATACATGTACTTAGAAGCCGAAAATCTCTTAAACTCTAAGACACTTCCTAAATTGAATGAAACATAATTAAGTACATAAATTAGTAATACTAATGTAAAATTTTCTAAGTGTAAGAATCAAATTGCTAATTCAATCATTAAGTCCTAAAATAGGATATAAACATTAGCAATAAGAATAATTAAACTTCAATAAGATAAAATTTCAATAAATTTAGCCCATATTGTAAAACATGGGTCTTAACGTCCAAAATGGACATCATCGTATGAACATACGTCCGAAAAGATGAAAAACGACTATAAGTTCTCAAATATCGGAATTAGAATGAAAAAGTTACAAAATACATAAAGGAAGTCTCATAGCTTACAAATATAAGAAAATAGTTACTATTAACCCCATTGAGTATGATAAACCCTATACATATTATACTTGGGTTATATTAGGGGAAACTATATCAACTACAGTAAACTTTTAGTTAACTAAAGAGTTTGACTTCTCAGAATACTTATAAGTGTTACTGTATTTTAGGTGTTCAATATCGAGTTCTGGAAACCCCAAAGCTTGAAGAACGAGCAATAATCCAGGTGAGGGAATTCTAATGACCTGCTGCTTGCTTGTGCTTGTTACTTGTATGATGTTTCGCTGCTTGCTATTGCTTGTATGTTTGAATGACTGTTCTGCTTATATGCCATCATCTGTATGATCACTTTTTTTAAATTGATAAATATAAATATCTGACCTAAATAACTGGTTCTATTCATCGTATGTCTATGACTCAGTAAATGTATAGATAGAAAGTGCTAACTTTGTAAAATGTTGAAAAAGGTATTTTTGGAAAAAGTTTTCCTAATCTTAAATGTATTTTATACGATTTTGATAAGAGCCGTAATGCTAAAAATGATATTATTGTTAAGGTAAAGCTAGCATGAGTTCTCTACTTGATAGCGAGAGGACTCGCTTTATTGTGCATATAAGGCATTGGTTAATTTTGGTTACAAGAGGTCTCGTAAGTTTGTGCCCAAGGGGCCTTAGAGGGTGGATAGTCCTAGTTTGGAATCCCTCTATTTGGATTGAAACTCCTTTCTCAACTAGGATAATAGTCAAGTGTTGCCTAGAAGGGTGGTGCCCATAGGTAGCCTCATGCGGGTAAGCTGAAGTGCTTTGTGCGAGTAAGTACAGGGGATAATTGAAGTGTAGATGACGTAATTCTACACCTTCCATAGTTCTGGACTCTTATGGATGTGTTACTTGCATTTATCGCGCATGCATTCATGTTGTATGTAGATAACTTGCCATGTTGTATGTAGATAACTTGCCTACATATGTAATAATAATGTGTGAAAACTTGCTTGACCGGTAGTGGTGAGGAACGAACTCACCAAGCTATTATATGCTCACTCCCTCATAGTTTCTCTTATAGGTATACTTATATTGGGATTGGGATAAGTCTCGAGTGTCGAGTGTGAGATGAAGATATGTATCGTAGTATTAGAAATAGTTAAGTACTCTTTAGATGATACATAAACATCCTTTGTAGATAATTTAATTTTTCTTCTATTTCTTTTATAATGTTGGTATATCCTGTCTTATTATTTGATAAGGGATACCAATTCTCTACAGTTTTAAGGAACTATGGGATATCGGACACCCATAGTTATTTATATTTATATTCTACAGTAAATTAGTTACTTAAAAATCAATAACCTTAATGATTAATCATTTAAAGTCTTGCAATCTCTGACTTGCAAGGCGATTTCCGTATCATGGGTGCACACGTGTTATGGAAATTTTAAGTAATTCTACTAGGCCCCCTATAGAGTCCTAATAAGAATTCCAATGTTAGCTCCTTATACGCTGGGGGTTGGAAAGATAGGAATCAATCCTAAACGGTTCCTTCCATTAGTGCTTTCATTTCACTTGTCATGTCGAGCTATTTAATGACATCCTAATCTATGCGTAAAGTCTTACTAAACTACTTACACTTCAATAAGTTATAATGATCCAACTAATATTCTTCCTTGAGTTAAAGCATAAGATGCTCCACTAGAGGGAGGGTAGCTAATGGCTTAATAATAGTGCCCTCTTGTGCGGAAGTGGATGCAGTAGATTTGGACTTCCTCTAACGGTTTGCTTGTTGTGATTAGCCATGTCTTGGGAGGAAACATAACAACAATTAGATATACAACACCTTTTACTTACTTATTTTAAACTAAGAAGCAATTACAATGAGTGGAAGTGAAACATAATAGAAAGAACTTCATTGGGACATTTTATGAAACACTTAAGGTGCATTAATATAACTAGTTGGTTCAAAATGATAAGATAGTGAAATAATCTAGCTAATTATACAATTAACTCTTCAAGATACAAATATCATGAGGTTAAGCCCTTTTGACACTTCAAATGGAATAAATGTCCCAAAATCAACACTAGCGTTTCAAACCTTAAGTTGCTAAATTGAGTAACTCATAAGTAAACTGCAAGCCAAATTTATGCTCCATGGACTATAGAGTGTAAACTTACAACAACTAGTGTCACAAATGCATATAAACCCATTAACAAAAGCAAATCTAAAACATATAACCATAGGCGTCACTTTCAAAAGACACAACTGTATTGTGGGAGATCCAACAAAAACTTATGTTTAACATGGTAAAAGAAAGTCCAGACAAGTCTATATACATGATTTTTTACCCAAAACTACAAAAGCCTTAAATTTCTCTCACTTAAGCGTACATAAATGATGATGAATTGAAAGCATGAATCAAGAAAAAGCATAAAAAGAAGAAAAATAGTAGAATGGGAGAAGAAACTTACTTGGATTGTGTTGGACTTGTTGAAAACAAGTGGTAGATGATGTGTAAAATATGAGAAGAAGAGAGAGTTCAAGAGTGCTTGTATATATATTTTCGTTTGTGAGAGTGTATGTTTTTTTAATGTGCAGGATGTGGCATGCATGTCTTTGTAATGTGCCTAGATGGATACAGGTAAGGACACAATTATGTCCTTGGCCCATGTAACACATTGTGTTGGGTGGTTGAAATTTCACTTGATCGCACATGGGAGGGGACATAAACATGTCCTTAGCTTGTGTAACCTACTGTACAAGAATTGAAGGGTTGAAGGGTGGATGTGGTGGAATGCAACATTACTAGGCAAATACAAGTTGGGATACCCCCATTCTCATGTAACTCACTAATGTTGGCACTTGTTTTTAGCGCCTATTTGCACACGAATAATGACACATTTGTGTCATGAGGTTATGTAACCTACTGTCCATTTTTTTTTTTAAATTATAACAACCTATTATTGAAATAATTCTTATGACCAAAATTAAAATATAATTAAAATAAAAGAAGTAAGATAAAGTTAGATAAAAACAAAACAAAATAAAATAAAAGAACTAAGGTGCAATCAAAATAAATTTATGCAAAACAAGGATCAAAGAAGAGTTAGACATAGGTTGCCTCTCAAGAAACGCTATAGTTAGTATTAATAGCTTGACAGGATACATCTTCTTGTTCATGATTCTTCATTTGAGTGGAGATATGACTCCTCCCGTACCTTGCTTTCGAACTCTCCACATGAGTATAGGTTTACCCTTAGGTTATTAGCCTTGTAAATTCCCTTTACTAGGTACATAACTTCCACCAATTCTCTCCTTATCACACTACTTATCAAATTCACGTATCTTAGCTTTCTTCTTTTTGTTTTCTTTCTACTTGGATATGGTTGTCACTGGTAGTTTTGAACTCTTCACTATAAAGACGTGTTCCAAATAATCACTTGATTGATTCTATTCCAACATTGGTGACTTCTCTTTAGAGAATCTTAGCCCAAAATCCTTTGGCTTATGGAGTAGTTCTACCCCCTTCTTGTCCATAATGAGTTCATGAACTTCTACTTGAGCTACCACTTTTGCATGGTTAAGGTTTTTCACCATCTTTTCATATCCCCTTTGTAAGCAATAGTCTTAGGAATCTTTGGTAAGCGTTTCCTACACACATGTAGATATAACAAAATCGGTAGCATCAAAATTATGACATGTGTCTTCTAAGACAAGAAATTTGTTCATTGCCTCTGGAATTTTAAAAACTATTTCTTCATCTCTAACCCTTAAGATAAGCTTATATTCACTAATATAAAAAATAGCCCTAATAATAGCTAGGAAGGGTTAACCTAAAATGAGTGGCACCTCAATATCTTTGTCTATATCAAGTATAACAAAATCTACAGGAAAGATGAATTTGTCAACATACACTAAAATATCCTCTATTATGCTTCTAGGGTATGTGATAGACCTATCAGCTAATTGAAGACTCATGTGTGTTGATTTAAGTTCTTTTAACCCTAGCTTTTTAAACAATTTATACGACATCAAATTTATACTTGCTCTTGAGTCTGCCAAAGGTTTATTTGTTAACAAATTGCTAAGCACACAAAGAATAGTAAAACTCTTTGAATCTTTTAATTTCTTTGGTAGCTTTTTTTGGAGAAGTACCGAGCATTCCTTATGCAGCGTAACAGTTGAAAGCTCTTCTAACTTCCTCTTATTCGATAAAAGATCCTTTAGAAACTTCGCATACTTTAGCATCTATAAGACAGTATCATCATGAGGTAAGTTAAATGTGTAATTGTTTAAAAAGATTAAGGAATTTATCAAATTGCTTATTTTGATAAGTGCAATCTTGCTTAAGGAGCTACAAATAAGGAATGGGTAGCTTGTACTCCTTTACTTATGGTAGTTTTATACTCTTGTTTGATTTTTTTTGCTCTACGTCTTCTTTGCCCTTGACTTCCACATCTTTTTCAACTACTTCTTTATTGTCCTTCTTCTCAACTAGAAGCTCTCTACCACTTCTTAAGGTCATTGCATTGACATGTTCCATGGGGTTGATTTTAGTATTCCCTGGGAATGTCCCTCATTGCCTTTTAGGGATCATTTTTGCAAGTTGACCTAGTTGGTTCTCTAGATTGTGATTAGAAGCCTCTTGATTCCCTAGTGATGATTCAGTGTTGGATAGCTAGGCCTCATTGCCTCGAATATATTTAGTCAAAAGTTCTTCTAAATTAAACTTCTTCTCTTTGTGATGACTCCTCTACTTAGGATTATAAGTGTTATTATAGGGGTTATTCTTTTGCCTAGATGGATTTCTCAAATAATCCACCTGTTTTACTTATTCTTGTACTCCATAACCCTGTATGTTAAAATCACTTATAATTGGCCATACTTATTAAGGGCTAACAAACAGTACATCGATCTTCTTGTTTAATACATGTACCTTTGCTACCAGAGTTATGGTCAAGTCTACATCATAAATTTATGTAACCCTTTGCCTAACTTTAGTATTTTCCTACTGATAATTGTTCATCACCATCCCTTTAATCAAGTTTTGTACTTACTTAGGTGTCTTTCTATTCAAAGTACCTCCTGTAGATGCATCAATCATTTTTCTCATAGATAAGTTGAGACCATTATAGAAGGTATGAATCTACATCCAAAGAGGGAGGCAATGATGTAGGCACCTCCTAAGCAAGTCTTTAAACACCTCCAAAGTATCATATAAGGTTTCGGCTTCTAACTAGGCAAAACAAGAAATATCATTTCAAAGTTTAGTAGTCATTGTAGGTGGAAAATACTTCTCCAAAAATTTCTCCACCGATTTAGCCCAAGTTGTGATTAAATTGTGTGACAAAGAGTTCAACCATTGCTTTGCCCTACCCCTTAAGGAAAAATGAAATAATTGCAATTGGATAGCATTGTTTGTAGCCTCATTAATTTTAAATGTATCAGAAATCTCTAAAATACTATAGATGTGAGCATTAAGATCTTCATCTTGGAGACCATCAAATTGAACATATTCTTGCACCATTTGTATAATGTTGGGTATAATTTGAAAGTTAGTAGTAGCGACAATAGATCTTATGATACGAGAGTTAACCTTACTAAGTGTAGGCCTTGAATAATCAAACATAGTCCGGTTTGCTTCATTAGCAGTGTTGGCCATAGGTTCAAGGTCTTGTGGTGGATCGTGTGGAGGATTTTCTTGATTAATGAATTGATTGTTCATCGCTTCACCCTCTTCCTTAGCCTTAGCAATTCACCCACCTTCTATGGTAGCTACCGTTTATCTAACATACAACCTCAACTTCTAAAGGGTAGTTCTCTAAATTTCAAGATTGGGTCATGCACTACGGAGAAAGGAAATATAAAATCAATTGTAGCTCAAAGTAATAAAAGGAAAGAAAAAAATAAAAGCAAAGAAAGAGATGGTTAAAGTAATAAAGCATCTAGCATTCTTAATATCAAAGTCCCTGACAATGGTGCCAAAAACTTGACATGAGGTAAGCACATTTATTAAATTCTAATATAGAGAATGTAAGTTCGAGTTGATCACTCAGAGACCCTAAGTGCTAATACCTTACTTAGTTGTATTATTTAACAAGAAAATTAGGATGAATTTGAATGAGTTTAAATAACTAAAATTAGTGAACTAAACTAATTATGTGACTCAACCTAACAATTGGGAAGTGATAAAATTACGAAGTACTATAAGAGAGAAAATAACTTAATTAGGACTAATTACCCCTAAAGTTTAACATATGACCACCTAAGATTTGTCCAATTCCATCTCTAACGTTCTTGACTAGAGAAATGCACAATTAAAGTTAACGCCTTTCTTAAGAATATTAACCCTAACCCTAACCCTAAAATACTTACCAAAATCTCTTCACTTAGTAAAATAATTTAGGATCATATTAATGTATGATGAATTCCCACACAAAGATAGCAACTTTCTAAAAAGATTATGCACTTTATCTCTAAGTGTACATATAATCCTCTCCAATTATGTCAAGATCTCACTATACATGCAATTTCTCAGTCATCATACATAACATCAAGAATTGATACCCTATAAATATCAATTAGCAATGCAAACACATAATTGAATCAAGAAAACTAGAAACTTCATTGAAAATTAACAATCAATCCAATCATCACATGTAAGCCTTAGGTTCCACCATCCTAAATACAAGAACTTAAGCTATCATGATGAGAAATAGAGAAAATTGTAGCAAACTAAAAAACGAATCCATGAAAACCCCCTTTTTGTGATGAGAAATTCTCCTAATTTTGAAGTTTGATGATGCTTCTACTTGTGCCTCTCTCTCCCTGTTAAGTTTTTTCTAATATCTCATTAGACGTGACCTAAGACATGGTTATGTCTTAGTGGTTGTGTAACTTACTGCTCTCAGGCACCAAAATTTATTCTTGGGTAGACACAACCTATGACACATTTATGTCCTTAGGATGTGTAACTCATTGACCAAAAATTGAAAATTTCTCTTATTGGGCAGACACAACCTAAGATACCGTTGCATCTTTAGGTTATGTCACTTTTTGATCTCAGCCTTGATTTTTCTTGAAAATGTACCTCTTGGTTGGATATGACCATGTCCCAAGTCATGTCTTGCTTTATAGCTTAATAACATTTTCATTTGAGCTCTAAAATAAGTAAAACTTGATTCTTTTTCTTTGTTTTCAATATGAGAATGCATTCAAACCCTAAAATCAAAATTTTACTCAATTAAATATTAATTTCCTTAGAAAAAAGGCAAAAAATTATAAGGGAAATGCTATAAAATCACCATGTGAAGTATATCTAAAGTAAGAGTTATCATTGATTAACCAAGGTGTATCACTTACAAGATGAACCATAATTTTTGGAATCTAAAGTCAAGAGTGAAACACAAATGAAAAGAGTGAGGAAACCCTTTTACACTAGAAAATTTGATTAATGGGATACCTATTTCAAGACAAGAAGATATGAAGAATTGTAATCCAGGTCCAACAAGCAATATTTCCTTATATAACATAGGTTATTCACCCCATGATGAAGATCAAAGCCCATGGCATTGAAAGCTAGAAAAGAATAACATACAAAAGAATCACATCAAAAGAGTGGAGCAAATTAGATGAGTTATGATAGAAGCCTTAGAAAATTTGAAGATGTGATAGAATCAAGAAAATGAGAGGCTAATTTGGCCCATCAACAACAACTTCCAAGCACAAGCCTAAGCTTCAAATAATGTATGTGAAAGAGCAAACGACTATTAAGCAACGGGCTAAGCCCACCGTTATTAACAACCTCTACAGCCATAAGGCCCTCTTACTTGTTAACAATTCAAAAAATTGTTTTTTTTTTTTTTTTGGTAATAAGGGCCACAACCTTAATTTTCAAAATAAATTTTTACCACAAAAAAAAAAAAAGATTTTCAAAAAAGGGAAAATTTTCAAAATAATTTTGTGCTTAGAGGACCATTTCTTCTTACTTCTCTTAATCTTGAGTTTTTTGGATTTTCTCATAAGCCTAACTTAAGTAGCTACTTACCTTTAGAGAGTCTTCCTAATAGGAATCAGCTTGCGATTATCTTTAGGCTGAGGCTGACTTATCCCAAGTTGATGCCAACTTGTTGGAAGCCGAAGCCGACCTATTCAAAATCGAAGCCAATCTATTTTTGTTAAGGCCAAAAGGAAGAAAAGGAGACATTCGGCATCAAGTCTGTCATCTATCGATAAGTTGAGAGACCACATAGTCGAAGCATCAAAGCCAAATATCCACTTGGTACCACATGGATAGACTAATGCTAACTAATCATAGAACTCAGAAACCATAGGCTGACCTTTCAAGTATCTCAACCACGCATTGCAGGACTTCTAGGGCTCTTACCCAAACTCTTACCCAAATGACTGCATGCTGACTTTTTTTATTAAATGCATAGTTTTGTGTTCTTGTGAATATTTCCTTTATTTTAATTATAGGCCTAATCTTTAGGGTTTTAGGCCTTATACATTATCTATAGTTTTGCTACTAGGGTTTTTAGGATTTGCTATAAATAGTAACATTTGTAATTAGCAGATGGATAGATTTTAGAGATAGTAAAGAATATTCAAATAGTGATTACACTTGATCATTCCTTTTTGAGTACGGATACTCTTGAGCTCTTAGAGCTTGCCTTTTTTGGATTATTGAGTGCTAGTTAACTCATTAATTCTTCTTGTGTTCTTATCAATCTTAACCTTAAGATTGTGGTGAACCCTTTATTTGCCCAAGTTAGTGAGCTACATCTAACCCTCATTTGAATCCCGAGTGACATTTAGTGTTTATGAGTCATATCGAACCCTATTTTGAGCTCAACCCCTCATTGTGTTTATGTTTTGGTGCACGATATCCATACACATTCATTGTCAAAAACCCTATTAACATCCCTTTCCTCATTTCCTTTGAAACTCCAAATACCCATTCGTGGTTAGAATCCCATTACGTTCACTCGGAGCCATGTCATCTTGGTATCAGAGCTTTCAGGATATACACGTATAGTGTTCTTCAATGTTTACTTCATCATTTGAACATTTGTTAGTTGTCATTTTGTAGTGTAGTGTGTTGATCATGTTCTTAATAGCCAGAGTATTGTGCTATTGTTAAGTCGAGCAACACTAATTTCGATAGTTGATTCTAGTTGCTATGGAAGCGTTTTTCAGTCGTGGGAAATTACAAAAGCCGAGTGGTAGTAGTTTTTGGGTTACTGTAGTTGTGTTTTGTTGTGAATTGTGTTTTCTCTGAATATTACTGTACAAACAAGAATGTCGAAAGATAGTGTCAATAACAGTAGAGATAATCCTTGTGGAAGCTTAAGGAGATGCATTGATAGCTTAGAATATTAGATTCAAAATCTCACTAACTTTATCTAGGAGCTTACTAGTTTGGTCAGAGGCCATAGATGTGTTAGTCGAGGTGAAAGAAGGGAACAAACACCTCCCAGTAGAATTGGTCCCAATGAGCTTGATAATGATGAATGATAGTTGAGAAGAGCTGCCAAGTTGAGAAGAAGAGAAAACTAACATGAGCTGAGAAGAGGCAATGGTAGAAGTATTGACAGTGAGAACTTGGGAGCTTGAACAAGAGAGCCAAGGTCGAAAAGAAATATAGCTGAGTTGAGCTCCAATAGAATTGCCCAATTTGAGGTGAACCGACCAACTCGTAATGTTAGGGGTGAACCTCAAACACCTGGTTAAGGACTTGATAATATCAAGCTTAAGCTACCAACTTTCAGTAGAAGTTACAAATGCGAAGAGTTCTTAGACTGGGTTCCCTGAGTCAAGAAGTAGTTTGAATGCTACGAATGTGATGACCGGACAAAGGTTAAGCTAGTTTCATTATCCTTTGTTGAATATGATAAGTTAGTCGCTGAGCGAGATGCCAAAGGAGAAGAGCTAATTAGAACTTGGAGGCTTATGAAGAGGTTAATAAACCAACGCTTTATGTTAACTTACTTCAATTAAGAAATGCTCCATGCTTTCTAACACCTGAGATAGGGCCGAAACACTATCGAGGAGTACTTGCAAGAGTTTGAAACTCTAATGACCAGATGTGAGATAGTTGAGCCCTAAGACCGCATTATTACTAGGTTCATGAGTGGACTCCGAGATGACATTGTTGACATAGTCGAACTGCAATTATTCAACTCATTAGATAAGCTGATTAATTTAGCCTTAAGGGTAGAGAGACTAAGGAGGAAGAGGTACTAGAGGCTAACTAATCGACCTCAATAAGTCAACCTTGAGTCTGAGTGATATACCGAGAGAAAGCCAGAGAAGAACATGGAGAAAGGAAAGCCTAGCCCACTTAGTCAAGTTGAGACAAAGAAGGTAGAGAAGGAAAAAGTACCTAGTGCCAAGACTCAAGAAGTGAAGTGCTTCGAAAGCTTAGGTTACGAAAATATTGCTTCCCAATGCCCGAATAAAAGGGTTTTGATCTTGAAAGGCAAAGGACCCAAAGCTTAAGTAAAGAGTCAGAGTGACAAGAGTTTGAAAGGTAAGTTGATAGAAGAAAATGTCTATGCTAATCATGATCTGGATGAACTCTTACCCATGATGAATCGACCTGAAAGCAAATCTAGGTCAAAGGGAAAATCTGTTTCATATTCGATGTTTAGTGAATGGGAAGACCTGTTCCCTGGTTGTTGATGGAGAAAGCTGTACCAAAATCGTTTCTATCAAGCTAGTGGAGAAGATGAGATTGCCGACCTACCTGCATCCCCGACCTTATGGATTGAAGTGGTTTAATGACAAGGGTATGGTCCATATGCATAAGAAGGCTTGAATAACATTCAAGGCAGAATAGTATGAGGACGAGATTTACTTTGATGTGGTCTATATGAATGCTACAAATTTACTTCTTGGTTGACCTTGGGAGTATGATCAGAAAGTGATCCATGATGGCTCCCTTAACACTTACACAGTTCGAAAAGATGGAAAGACCTATTGCTTGAACCACATGATCATTGAAGAAATCTAAAGCAACTAGGTACCCATGGTGAAAAAAAAAGGGAAAGAGGAGTTTGTTTGGCATCTAAGCCCATGCTTATTGTTTAACATCAAGGATGACTTCTTTTTAGCCCCACAATAATGATAGGAATCAGTTTGTTACTGTATCTAAGCTAAAGCTAACCTATCCCAAGCAAACATCGACTTATCAGAAGTTGAAGCCGACCTATTCCAAACTAAGGCTAAACTGTTCGAAACTAAGGCCGATCTATTTTTGCTAAAGCCGAGATGATAATAGAAGGTTGAGAGGAAGAAAATAAGACACTTGGCATCAAGTTTGTCGTCTGCCAATAAATTGAGAGACTATACAGTTGAGGTATTAAAGCCAAAAATCTACTTAGCATAGTATGGAGAGACTAGTGTTGATTAATCATAGAACTCAACAACTGTAAGCCAACCTTTCAGGTATCACGGCCAAGCACTGTAGGACTTTAGGGGCTCCTACCCAAACCTGGACATCCAGTTGCTGACCTTGCCCAGTTCGAATCCTGCTCGTTTTAGGACAATCTAAATAACTATATGCCGACTTCTTCTATTAAATTTGTGAATATTTCTTTTATTTTAATTATGGGCATATTCTTTAGGGTTTATGGCCTTATACATTATTTACAATTTTGCCACTACAATTTTGAGGATTTGCTATAAATAGCAACACTTGAATTAGCACATGAACATATTTTAGAGACAGTAAAGAATATTCAAATAATGATTACACTTGATCATTCCTTTTCGAGCAAGGATACTCTCGAGCTCTTAGAGCTTACCTTTTTCAGATTATTGAGTACTAGTTAACTCTTTAATTCTTCTTATGTTCTTATTAATCTTAGCCTTAAGATTGTGGTGAACCCCTCATTTAAGTAAGTTAGTGAGTTGCATCTAACCCTCATTTAAATTTCAAGAGATATTTAGTGTTCATAAGTCGTATTGAACCCTATTTGAGCTTAACCCCTGATTGTGTTTATGTCTTAGTATGTAATATCCATACACATTCACTATCAAAACCCCCCTTCACACCCTTTCCTCATTTCCTTCGAAAACCCAAATACCCATTCGTGGCTCGAGTCCTATTGTGTTCACTTAGAGCCATATCACTTCCCTTCCTAAGAGTTATCCTTGGTGACTAGGTTTTGAACAATTCTATCTAAGTCCATTCAAGAATTTCTTTTCAGCCCCAATAGCCAAGTCTCTCCAGTTATTTGTTCTTCATTCTAAGATATTTATTCTAATGGCTAGTTTTGTCTATTCTAGCAAATCCTCCATGTTTACACTATTAATTGAAACTCAATGCACCAACCCATCAATTCAAGATAATTAGTCCATCCATACAAGTTAGATCACAACTTCAAAAGTCCTCTCTTTTTTAGGTTAATTGATCTATCCCAAGTTTAAAGGCTTACTCCTAATAGCTACAGCAGGGATCCCCATCCATTTAATTCCTTAATCTCTTCTCCAAAAAAATTTTCAAAGAAAAACAATTCAGGATAAGTTTTTGTTAAGATTCAAGGTTGGCTACTAGGTTGAGCATTGTCCTATTCTAAATTTCCCATGGATCACTTGTTCGATGGAGCGCTATCTTGTTTTCAAAAGTATTTGGATTACTTGCTTAATGGAGTACCATTCTTTTCTAAAATATCTGGATCGTTTTCTTAGTAGAACACTATCCTATTTCTCAAATATCAATATTGCTTGCTTAGTGGAGCACTGTCCTATTTCTAATGTATCTAGATCCCTTGCTCAATGGAGTACCATCCTTTTATAAGATATTTGGATCACCTGCTTAGTGGAGCATTATCATGTTCTAAAATTCCTATGGATCGCTTCCTTAGTGAAGTGCTATCTTGTTTCCAAAATATCTTGATCGCTTACTCGGTAGAGCACTATCTTGTTTCTAAAAGTATTTAGATTGCTTACTCAGTGGAGTACTATCCTATTCACCTACTTGGTAAAGTGCTATCCTGTTTTCAAATGTATTCAAACTGCTTGCTTAGTGGAGTACTGTCTACTTTTTGTAAAGTTTCATATCACCAAACCATTAGATGCCATCCATCATTTAAAAAATGATTTGAATTGCTATCCCATTAGGCCATTATCCACTTTTTAAGGTAGGATATCTTGTAAATTGCCCTGACCTGTTAAATTCATTTTAGAGTAGTATATATTGTAAGAGCACTGACCTATCAAATTCCTTTTAGGTAGGATATCTCGTAAAACGCCTTTTAGGATAAGATATGTCATAAGAGCCCTAACCCTTAAAATACCTTTTAGGAAAGAATACCTCATTAAAGAGTCTCATTAACATAGACTACAAAAAGCTCTTTCCATCTTTTAGACAAGCCTTAGCATTGTCATTTCCTTAGGATAGCATATCTAGCCAAAGCGTCTCACTAAGATAAGCTATATGGAGCCTTACCCTCAGATAGCCTTAATGCTATCACTCTTTTAGGAAAGAATATCTCATTAAAAGGGTTTCATTAAGATGAACCGCAAGGAGCACTTTCCATCTCTTAGACAATCATAATGTTGTTATTTCCTTAAGGTAGGATATCTCACTAAAGAGTCTCATTTAGATAGATTGTAAGGAGCCCCATTCTTAAATAGCCTCAATGTTATCGTTCTTTTAGGAAATGATATCTCACCAAAGAGTCTTGCTAAGATAAAATGGAAGGAGTATTGTCCTTAGATAGCCTTAGTGCTATCATTCCCTTTAAGAAAGAATATATCGTCAAAAGGTCTTGCTCTTACTAAGTTAGACTACTACCTCTTTGATTGATAGCTTGTTAAAGAGGCCTAATCTATAGGTAGCCCATTTCATATCTCAAAAGTTACTATAAAAAACCTTTTTTAGAACTCTCTTCCTCTCATAATGGAAAGAATGGAGTTAGCTTTTGGTTTTCATGGTAAAGTTTTTTCTAAATTTTATCACAAAGAAGGACAGTTGTATACGCTTCATTTTTGGCTTCTTTAAATCTATATCTAGTTTAGGAACCTTATTTTTCAGAAAAGGCGAAAAGAAAAAAAATACCTAAAAATTAAAAAAATGCGAAAAATATTTTAAAAAATTGAAAAATTATAAAAAATGTTATGTGGTGATCCATTTAGGTTGGTTTGAGGTAGAATTTTTTTTTTTTTTAGGTTGAAAATGGCTTTTAGAGTCAAAATAAACATTTGCGATTTGATCGAATTAAGAATTCTAAGTAAAAATAGACTTTTAAATTTTTATAGCTCAAATTTGGCTAACTCATTTTGAAACATTTTAAAATTCACATTTTTAGGAGATTGTAGCCTCAAACCGTACCTCAATTGGATTTAAAATGAGCATTTTATGGCTATTTAAAATTCTTAAGAAAAGCTGAATGTGAGTAAAAATTTTGATCCTAATATGAAAAATAAGATAATTTTTAAAAATATTTTAAGTATATGTTTATTAGGCCATATATTTCATTGAAGTGTGTACTATGATTTTCTTTAAAATAGGAGAAATTGAAATGGAGAATTCACATTCGAATTAGCAAGTGTGAGTAGGAAGAGGAAAAAAAGAAAAGAAATATTAGGATGACATGTGGTGCAATTGCAAGATGCCACATGTTGACCTTAGGTTTTGCCACTTGGTACCTAAAATTAGGTGCCATATGGCACTAGTTAGGTGTATGACTGTACACTACGTAGTCCACTCATGAGGCATTACATATCTCTTTGTTTGACCATGTTGAACCCTTTCTTTTCCCTCTTGTCAAATCCTGACCTCCAAAAGTAGTAGATTCTAAGTTTTGAAATGTAGTAGAAATGGTAAGCGTACCTAAGTAATTTTTACTCGATTTTGATGTGTATTTTGCCATGAAAATTTTTGAAAAAATAGGAAATGGAAACATAACATATTCTTTTATTAGGGAATGTCTATTGTTTTAGTAAGATGAAACTCTAATTGTATACGAAAATCTTAAATCCTAAATATATATAACTATAAGAGATTGACCCTGAACCTGATAAAAACCTTAATCGTATATAAAAACCCCTAAATCCTAGATGTGCATAAATACTAAAAATTGAACCTAACTATGATAAAAACCTTAAGACTATAAACATACAAATTTACTTTTACGATAATAAAATCTTAATTAGGTATAATTATCGATTGTTATGCTTAATCATGTAAAATCGCTAACAAACAATTAGAGATAACTTTTAAATATTAGTAAATATAAAGAGTACTAAAGTAATTTGCAAAATTGATAAATATTATTATTAATTATTAGTAACTATATATTTATATATCTAAATGAGTATATATATATATATATATATATTTAACTATTTGAACTTCATTTAATTACTTAATTGATGTTTATGCATTATATAAATAATATAGTTAAGAAAAAAATTATAACCATACAACCTAGAACTCGTCAATTCGGCAATTGTAACCAAAATACTGAGACTTCAACTATAATTGTCATAAATAAGTACCAATCTTACAAACATGTTGGTTGCTGCCAAATGAGTGACTATAGAAATCATTCGACATTAATTGAAATAAAATTTCAAATTCTTGGCATTCCAAGCTCAAGGAATGATGGATTCATCCAACCTTTCTAGTCGATAAGCCACATTGCCAATGACTTCCCGAATCCTCACAAGATCCTCCTAATTCGTGCCGAGCTTCCCTTAAGTAGCTTGTACACCAATGGCTTCCATTTTATAGCAAACCAAATCTTCAGGTTGGAAAACCTTGTGCTTCACTTTTTGATTGTAGTACCTTGCTACTCTATGTTAGTATGCCACGACCCTAGCTCTTACAATGTCTCAAATTTCCTTAATAGTGTCCAGATTCACTATCAATCCAACTTAATTAAGCATAACATCAAAATTATATGTTCACAGATTAGGCAAGTCTAGCTCAATCGGCAACATAGCTTCTGTACCGTATGCTAACTTGAATGGTGTCTCTCCTATTGCAGTTCTGTAAGTGGTTCTGTATCCCCATAGGGCATTTGGCAATTCATTTACCCATCTCCCCCTAACTTAATCTACCTTCCTTCTTAAACCTTGTAATATGATCTTGTTGACAGCTTTAACTTGTCCATTTGTCTAAGGGTATGCTACAAACATATAATTGAGACGAATGCCATGCTTCTCACAAAATGCCCGGAACTTATTATTATCAAACTATGGGCTATTATCTGTGATTATCTTATAAGGAACTCCAAATCTTGATATGATGGAACCAAAGACAAATGCTTCCACCTTTTGCTTAGTGATCTTTACCACTACCTCAGCCTCAGCCCATTTAATAAAATAATCTACAACGATAATGATGAATTGTCGCTAAATGGTAGATTTTGGAAAGGGTTTGAAGATGTCTAGCCTTTACTAAGTGAAAGGCTAAGGGCTAGTCAAACTACATAACTCGGTAGCTGGCGCGTTACTCAGCGAGTCATGCTTTTGGCATTGAGGACAATGTTGGACAACGTCCTTCGCCTCTTCTCTCATAGTCAGCCAATAATAGCCGAGTTGTAAAGCTCGAATGTACAGTGTTTGTACCTTTATGTAGTTACTGCATATGTCAACATATAGTTCAGATAACACTTTTTAAGCATCTCTCGAGGAAAGGCATCAAAGGTAGGGTTACGATGTGCTGCACTTATACAGCTAACCATCAATCAACGTGTAATTTGTAGCCTGGTAAGCCAATCTTCAAGCCTCAAATTTCAAAGAGTAATGAACTTTGGCATTATGGGGGCTTTGAAGAACTAGGCCTACACTACTTCCTTCTTATGTCGAAGAACCATCAACATAAAGAAACCAGATAGGTTTCTCGGCAATCTCCATATAGTTTTCCTCTCCAATGAATTCGGCTACAAAATTAGCTAATACTTGAGCCTTTAGTGCCGTTTTGGGTTTATATTGTACACCATGGGCACTAAGCTCTAAGGTATTTCATCATCCTCCCTAAGGAGTTAGGCCGCTGCAATGCTTGTCGCAATAGTTGATCGATGAGGATAATTATCTAATGAGCTTCAAAATACAACTTCAACTTTCTCGCCGAGAGAACCACTACTTATAAAAAATTTTCAATCTTTGTGTACTAAAGCTCTAGCCCCTGTAGAACATGACTTACATAATAAACAGGTCAATGCTCTTTGCCATCAATTCTAACCATTATAGAGGAAAGTGCTCGGTAGCTGATTGATAGATACAAGTACAAATTTTCTCTAAGAATGGGTATCAAGAGTATTGGGGGTGACGCAAGAAATTACTTGAGCTCGTTAAAAGCTCTTTTACAATTGTCGATCCAATTGAATTCCTTTGGATTCTCCAAAATTTTAAAGAATTCTGCATACCTATTTGCACTTCTTGACACGAATCTGTTGAAGGTAGTAATTCACTTAGTGAGTTTTTGTACCTCCTTGACTGTGCGAGGTAATTTCATATTCCTTGTGGCTTCAATCTTTCTCGGATTGGCCTCAATGCCACATCGTATAACCATATACTTGAGAAATTTCCCTGATGTTGCACTAAAGACATACTTCTGTGGGTTAAGTTTCATGCTATATCTCCTTAATGTGGCAAACGTCTTGTCTAAATCAATGAGATGCTGATCTTCCTTCATACTCTTCATAATCATGTCATCTACATGTACTTTAACATTCCTATGGATCTAAGACTTGAACATCTTTGTTGCTAATCTCTAGTATGTGGCACCAGCATTTTTTAGCCCAAAGGGCATCACCGTATAATATTACGTTCCAAAATTGTTACAAAAGATGTGTAGACTTCATTTGCCTTGTCCATCTTAATTTGATTGTAACTAAAGAAAGCGTCCATAAAAAAAAGCAACGCATATCCTACAGTTGCATCTACCATCTAATCAATTTTTGGCAGTAGGAAACAATCCTTGGGATAAGACTTGTTAAGATTTGTGAAGTCTATATACATTCACCACTTGCTATTAGACTTCTTAATTAGCATACAATTTGCTAGCCAAGTCAAATAAGCCTCTTCCCGAATGAATCTTGCCTTCAGTAATTTTTGGACCTCTTCTTCTATTGCCGCTTGCCTCTCTAGTGCAAAATGTATCTTTTTCTATTGGACCACCTTTACATTCGAGTCAATTTGGAGCTTGTATACCATAACTTCTCTCAGAATACCCGGCGTGTCCAAAGGTGACCATGCAAACACATTAGTGTTGGCTTGTAAGAAGTTAATCAAACTTTGCTAAACATTTGTTGACATGGGTTTTCCTATCCTTGTTGCCTTCTCAAGATCATTTCCCAAAGGAATTTCCTCTATATCATTCTTGGCATTCTCTATGTTGACTGACTTACCTTCTGGATAAGTTTCAACTTGAAATACTTCCTCTCATCTTAAGGCCCTTATATATAAGGACCGTACCAATTGTTGATCTCCTCTACATACACCAACCTTAATAAGAGTAGGAAACTTGGCCTTAAGATATGCCGTTAAAGGGGCAATGCCGAATAAATATTGGCATAGCCGTCCCATTATCATGTTGTAATGGCACTAACATTTGACAATAAGAAAATCCACTTTATCTTCTGCAACATACTCGTCATCACCGATATGTATCAGCAAAGAGATAACTCCGGCTATTTGGACAGGTTGATTATTGAAGGTATAAAGGTCATATTTATAAGACTGCAACTGTGCTTTGATCTTGGGTCTCATTTGATCGAAGACATACTGAAAAATGATACCGACCAAACTTCCCATGTCAACAAGAATCTTCTTAACTTCAAAGTTGGCGACTTTCGCACTGATGACAAGTGCATTATCGTATGGCCTCTAAATACCCTCAAAATCTTCTTCTTCGAAAGATATTATATTGTAGTCCTAACCTTCTTTTCCTGAATATTGCAAACATAATTCTTGGCATTAATTAAGTTCAAAGAACTTGATTGGCCTATACTAAGTCCACCGATAATGGTATTAATTACACCGTCGGGTACTCTGTTGGTATTAACATTCCTTGCATCTCTTATAGCCATTGCTAGTCGAGTGCCATCTTCTTATTCCTCTCTTCTCCTCTGAGATAGTCTTTCAATTCTTTCAGCATCATGCACTAAAAATTTTTGCAAGTGCCTACGTTATATTACATCTTCAATTGTATTCTTGAGTTGAATGCACTCATCTGTATTATGACCCTTATCACGGTAGAAATCACAATACTTGTTTGAATTTCTTCTTGAGGGATTCCCTTACATTCTTTCCGATCGCTGGAGGATACCTCTCTCCCCATGTACCTCCATCAAAGTATCTAAGATTAGATGATTGACATGCGTATGGAATGAGAATGTTAGGATCCTTAGTCTCTTCCTCTCGGCATCTGAACTATAGTCGTTATCTATACCATGTTTATCCTTTGTATTTTTCCATTTGTCATTCTTTCCATCTCCTCTACTCTAATCGGCCTCTCGTCATACCTTTATGTTGTCTTCTTGTCGAATGTATGAGGTGGCTTTAGCCTTAAACTAAGCAAAAGTTTTTGACTTGTTCTTTGCAAGAGACTTGAAAAAGTCTCCATAAGGCTTGACTCTATCGATTACGGCGTTGAGAGCCATACTCATATGCAGTTCTAGGATTTGGACCATCTCGGCCATAAATCTAACCAAATAGTCTCTAATTGACTCATCGAACTTTTGTTTAATGGTGTTAAGGATTGAAGAGTCCTTAACAAGAGGTTTGCTAGCAAGGAAGTATTAAAGGAACACTTCTATTAGTTCATCGAAACATAAAATGGTATTTGGTTTCAGATGTTTGAACCATGTGCTAGTTGCATTCCTTAAGGTTGAGGGAAAGGCTTAACAGGCCACTGCATCGCTTAAAACCATGCAACTTGGCCCAGTGTATGGTAGTACTCCAAGTGGTCTTTAGGGTTCTTCGTCCCATCATATGTTCCGAACTGGGGCAGCTTAATGTGTCGAGATATTACTTCTTCTAAAATCTCTGGGACAAAAGGACTTTTCTTGATTTTGAACTGTTTAGTTGCTACAACAGGGGTATTGACATGCGAAGGTCTTTCATGACACACGTATTGCAGTTGCTTGCCCTTATCAATCTTCTTGAAAGCAGGAGCTAAGGGTTTCGTTGGAACCTCAACTTGCTTTTTTGGAAATTCAGGTGAATAAATGGAATCGTCGGTACTGTTGGCATCATAATTGCCATGCTCTTTGTCCTAATTCAGGTGAATACTTTTATGAAAAAGGTCAAGGATTTGTTCATGTTTTTTATTTAACTCGGAATTTTCTTTGCCTAAATCAAGACAAAGTTGCTCAAGTCAAGCCATTCATTGTTCATTAACATGCCGACTTCCCCCTTCAGGGTGTTGGGAGGAAGTACTAGCACTTGTACTTCTGCTCATCCTAGTTCTAGCCATATGGTCCTATTTAGAGAAAAACAGATGGCAACAAATGTTGTTAGTGAATTTTAGGATAAGGAAAAATCCTACAAAAGATAATGAAATGCTTAGTATTAAGGTTAGTCCGGTACGGCCACTTCGATACCTAAGTTAGTAAGGTGACTTAATATAGTAAGTATGTGAATAAGAAGTATCAGAGAGCTCTTACAGAGTTTCTTTCCGATATTTGTAAATGGTTGTAGTGTCTAAGGCAGTTGTTAAGATAACTGTTAAGACATGTAAAAGCTTCTTGACTTGACATATCTCCTAATATGTAGGGATAGTAAGCAGTTATGTAATATAATCATACTTATGATAATTGTTTATACCATAGACTTAAATTCAAACCAAGAACGCTTCTCATACTCAGCATAAATGCCATGTATCATCTATCTAGTATGGATATTGAGAGAGTTAATTACCTGGCATCTCAACCAACGAAAGGACGAATGTCAAAGGAGCGAAAACTGACTATCAATACATACAATATTAATTAATTAGTCATAATGACATATAAATATATATAATAATAATAAATTTAAAAATATAAAAAAAAAAGAAAAATCAATAAATCGCCACATGGGCAAAAACA